>CAAKMY010034362.1:3326-41705 GCA_901111285.1 Corrigiola litoralis | reverse complement strand
AAAAAAAAAGGTAAAAGAAAAGAAAGAAAGAACAAAAATGGAGATGACAAGTGAACTTTTGTGTTTAATCGAGAAGGAATTGGGTCAAGGTTGATGGATGTTTGTGAGATATGCAAATAATATGTAAAAATACTTGCATAAATAATGCAAAAACATGTGAAGCGTGATGGTTCTCAGAATGTTCAGACTTTATTCTCAATTGATAACCTGGATTGCTTTCATGTGATGTGGTTAGCTTTGTAAGTTTGTTTTCTACATTGTAATACAATGCTAATAACAGTAGCCTCTCTGGCTTAATGGCGAAATGAAACTTGAAAAATTACTGGTTATTGTTATTGGTAGCTGGCTGAAGTTCTGGCCTTTTGGTTGTTTGCAGATCTTCCTATTCTTAAGGAAATATTAGATACAGCCGCTGTACTAAATAGCAAGTGGAAGGTACTTCTTATAAGCTAGCTACTTGAAAACTTGTAGTGTGAGTTTTGGTCGAGAGTGATTGTTTTCTTGATTTGGGGAGTTTGTTTATGAATTGATGATATTCTTTTGTTTGGTGTTGTAGAGGCAGGAGGAGCTCATGTATATAATCACCTATGACATTCTTTTTGGCCAGGTAAATTTTTGACCCTAGAATAGAGTATTACTATGTTGTCGATCTTCAACGTCTTAAAATGACTAATCTGATGTTATGTATCTTCAGATCTTACAAGAGTTGTACTAGTTAAAAAGAAAAAATTCAAGAAATATTGGAGATTCGTTTTCTATTGGTTGATGAATAGACATAGGAGATGTTGATAATTTTTCTCAGAAGGGTAGGTGAAGGCTGTTAATATAGTCAAAAAGTTAGCTTTTGCTTTTAGTGTGGGTGGGAATCTAGCCGGAAAGTTTGTTGGGAATCGGGGCACCACATTCTTAGGGATGCTAAAAGGTTTCCTCATAAGCTATGTCTACCAGATTTTGGAAAAACTAGAGGTTTTTCTTTCTATAAGAAATGAACAAGTAGATGATCATGAGCAACCTGGGATATTGGTCTTGTTCGAGTACCTTTACAAATATGATTTTGTATATAGTAATTCTATGGAGGATGCTGTTTTTTCTGCTGCATCATGCATTTTCATGGTCTTCGTAATGTGTTTACTAACAGTAGTCTGAACACACTTCTCTACAGGACGTTTCATCGTGTGGCGGTGGCACTCCGGAAAAATTTCTGCTTCTGCGGAAAGCTACTCTTCAGTCTGCTTTGGCCAAGATGCTAGTTAAAATGAAGGTTAAACGAGTTGAAGACTTGCTGACCCAGTATCAGGCCCCTGGTTTGTCTCAGACTTCTATTTTTGCAGTAATGCTTGTTCTTGACACATGGCAGTAGGGCTATCATAAACATGCTAAGCAGATTTTGTAGATCGAAAGTAAAAGTCTGTTAATGCACAAGACGCAGATTCTGAATCTGATGGAGAAACTTGTGGTTTATGTGCAGCTTTTGGGACCTAAACACTGGGGAATACTACTCTATGAGAAAAACTATGGAACGAAGGGATTGGATTCCTATTACAAGAAATCAGATCTTAAAACTCAGTACTAGTCAGTAGTATAACTTGGTATTTCATGTAGTAAATGTTATATGTGTGTTTCGTGGCAGGAAACTAACTCTAGTCCTAGAAGTTTTTGGGGTACATAAATCTGCACCTTAAAAGCTTGTCCTGAACTGAAAAAAAAAATTGAAAGAAAGAAATTGTCATAAATAAATGATGGAGCAGCTAATGTTAGCTGGATGAGATGTTTTGCTAAGTTTCTAGCTTTACACAACTTGAAATTTGGTTTTAGTTCTGGTTTTGGATTATGAGAAACCGGTGCTTTCTAGCAAATTCAGATGGTTACCCCAAGGAGATGGGAACAAAATTATAGAAGTTCAGAGATTTGAGAGCCATAGCAGCGATGACGATATCTTGGTGGGTAGATGAGAGGAGAGAGATGAATATGAACTCTAGTAGTTGACTAGGAAGTGAGCGGTGCCGAATGGGTGGCTGTGGAGACATCTGAGGTGTCAAATACTTGCCACATTAGCTTCATGAGATGCAATCCGTAATTGGTCGATTTGGGTGACCAGCCTGAGGTCTCTGAAGGTTGAACACATGTGAAAGAAGACAATGGGTGGTGCTAGAATGTTAACAAAAGTTAAACTCATGTGAAAGAAGATGATGGATGGTCTTAGATTGTTAAAAAAAGGTTGAACACATGAGAGAAGACGATGGATGGTGTTAGAATATTCACAAAGGTGGTGATGGAGATAGAGATGGTAGTGGTGCACTTGTTGGGGAACAAGGCCACAGATGAGCCCTCTGACGTCTGGGAGCCTGGTATAGATATGGTGGCTAAACAATTCTATTTTGGTTACTCTAGAGATTTTCTCCCTGACTTTCTTAGGCTAAAATGTTAAAGATATCAGTGTATTTGACTCTCAGTACGGCTTTTAATTTTTTTTTATTTTAAATCTATTTTCTCCTGTGAACTTATTTTTGCCAACGATTCAGCCAATCATACTCCATACGCGATTTTAATTTAAGAAACAAAAATTGGCAACCTCTCAAAAAGAATGGCCCCTTTATGAGCTAACAAACTGTTATGTTGAACTCTTAAACTAATTTGGTGAGCAAACCACATGTCCAGCCCAAAGCCTAATTAGTGATGAGTGATACTGGTGAGTGATGAGGGAAATCCTCAAGCTTCTTATTTGCCTACTATTTGCTTTGCTTAACAGAAGTTTGGATTTATTTTTTCCATTTCCAACAATATTTTGCTGAGACTTGAAGCCAAACATCCCTTAGATGCACAAATCAGCTCAATAAACCTAATTGGATATAACTAGTCCATGGGCATAATGCTCCTGCGTTAATGGTGTTATTACAGCTTGTATTAATGTTTGAAATTTTGATATTTCTGATACCTTTTGCTTGATATGTAATCATCTAGGGAAAATAGGCTTATTTAGTTATGGCTCTAATTTGTTTTGCGGTTGTGTTTGCTTATTTGGATTTTTTGATTAATTAAAATTTTCAATTTGGTTTCAGATGTTCCAAGACCTCGATATGTCCGTGTGAACGCTTTGAAACTAGATACTCAATCTGCAGAAATTGAATTTAGAAAGCAGGGCACAGTAAGTATGATGATACTCTTTTGTCTTTAATCACAATTCCCAAATAATTTTGGGGAAGGGGTAGGCATTAGCAGTGCTTTAAATTATGAAGCACGTAGATGTCTGGTAGCTGAAGCATCAGGATAGTTCTTTCCTACATATATTGATACCTCACTCCTCCTCCCCTTCCCTTCCCTTTTGTCCCTACCAGATGTTATGGTTGGAATACTTCCATAAGTAATGGCACTTCCCTCATTTCTGATGTTCTATGTTATGCTAGTGGCCAAATTGTTCATTGATTAGGTCCTGAAGGATGACTTGGTACCAGACCTGCTGATTCTTCCACCTGGCATTGACTTACATGATCACCCTCTTGTGACTAGTGGAAGTGTTTTTCTACAAGTATGTAGTTCTTCCACATTCTCGTTATATAATTTTTGTTTCTCCATTAGAACAATAATAGTTGAAATGTATAGTTCATGTGCACAATTTTTTTTCATTGTTCATTGTCTTACTTTTGCAAGGGTAAAGCAAGTTCCATGGTAGCAGCAGCTTTGGGGCCTCAGCCAGGTTGGGAGGTGAGTAATGATTACATCATCACTTCATCAGTTGAGAAATTACTTATGATTAGGCACTATAAAATTGGATCAAGTATAAATGTGGGATTTGTCTTTGTTTTGCACAAAGTAGGCTTTAAAATAATGGTTGTCTTCAGTTGAGTTTGATGAGTGTAAATAGTTGACTTCTCGGAACCTTTTACTCTTGCCAATACTTATACCGTAGACATGGGAGTATATACGTTTCCATGCCCCCCTTGTCTAAATGATTTGCCCATATAAGTTAAGGGAAATGTATGCACTTTTTTTGATTTGCACATATAAGTTAAGGATACTGTACACACCAAAAAAAAAAAAAAAAAACAGAATAGATCAAAAACTTTCCACAATACACAAAAAAGATATTGCACATATGCAGTAAAATATTTGCACATAGCTGATTTGCACATGTAAGTTAAGGAAAATGTACATGCACTTTTAGAAATTTGCACATACTTCTGTAGGGGCACGAACAGACCCAAGCCCCCAGGGGTGTACAATAAATTGACCACTCTTGCTACACTCTCCCGAAGAGCATTCCTGAAACATATGCAGTTAAAGATGAATGCTAAGTTTTAAAACCATGCGTGTACACAGAGGTATCAGAGGAAGAAAACATCATGATTAAGAAATCTGATTCCCCAAATATCCTTTGATTTTTCTATGAAATCTTAGGAACTTCACTTGAAGATGCATTTGGGTGGTGGCACTTGCTTTATAGTTCTTTTAGGATCTGGTGGACAAAATTTGATGAGATTCGAGCTATTTGTAGTCTAGGTCCTCTAGGATTGGATAAAAAAAGAAGGAAGAAATATATTGCAAATTTTCACATGCCTGATTCTGTTGTAAGTCTAGATCAAAAAGATGGATGCTCTGACCTTTTCATGATTGTCATATGATTTCCCCTTTCCCCGATATGCTTCACTCTATAGTGACATTATTATTTTCTGCAGGTCCTTGATGCATGTTCTGCTCCAGGGAACAAGACTGTACATCTTGCTGCCCTGATGAGAGGCAAGGGGAAGATTATAGCATGTGAATTGAATGCAACAAGGGTTAATCTTCTCAAGAACACTATTAAATTGGCTGGGGCAGCTAGTATCCTTAGACTTTCTGTTCCATTATCTCGTTGTCTTTTCTGTGTTGTTTATCAGTTATCATTACATTTCTACTGTTACTTGGCTGAATCATGACTGCGTGTAACAGTAAGTCATGAAAGGCAAGGTCAAGTACTTGGTATTTCCATACTAGTTTTACCAGTGGACACTTACTTGCCTTGCTATCATAGTCTAGTGTAGATTTTGTAACCTTGACCTAACTTACAGACGTGGAAGCTATTCATGGGGACTTTTTAGATATAAACCCAGAGGATCCAGCATACTCAAAGGTGAAGAAATTATTTTCCTTGTTGCCTTGTTGGTGGTTGACAAATTTCTGATGTGATCCTAGTTTGCATTGTTAACGAGCAAAACCCCAAAGCTTTTAATGGGAACTTCTCCTTAACATTAAATTGTATTCCTTCACAAACTCAAATTTGGGAGTGTCTGTTTGCTGGTCCAGATGATACTCTCAGTAGGCAGTAACAACCAATTTTAACTCCTTTGCATTAATTCTTGTTATGGTGGTTCTTATGTGAAGGCTATGATAATTACTTATGAGCATATCTATTTATCTTGATTTGAAAATTGAATTTGGTTGCTTGGTATGGCTAGGGAAACACGTTCAAATTATAGTCCTTATTGTTCACACTCATTTATGGTTATCCATTCCAAATATTCTGGAAACGTTCTTTTCCCCTTTTTTATGAATAGAAAATCTATGTATTCTGCCGGAGTTATCTTTTATCAAATTCCCCTTCGTGTCTTTCTGATATATACTTATTACAGCTTCGTGCCATACTCTTGGATCCCTCTTGCTCTGGATCAGGGACTGCAGCTGAGAGACTGGATCATTTGCTTCCTTCATATACTAACAGTAAGTGTGGGAGCTTTCCTTTGTCCTTTTCTTTCGTCAGAAAGTAAATGTACTGATCCCCTGCTTGTGTTGAGAGTCAACAACTTTTTAGAAAGGAAATGCAGGGTCTAGTTGGTGAGGATTAAATTGAAATGAACTTATCCCGAAGACGATTTAAAATCAACCTGTGTCGTGTTAAATTTTTAAGCCTGTCTGACCTGTGATTAACTAAATGCTGGATATATAATAACCATTTCACTTAGGTCATGTTGTTTACTTTTCTGTGTGTCTCATTATTTTGAGTACTGCCTTTGAGGCTTTATGCTCACGTGTTAATTACCTTCTGATTGATAAATGTTCTGACACAGTGACACTTAAGAAATTTTATGTAGTTTACTCCGTTTTGTGACCAAATATTCCAATGATGAATTTTAGAGGGTTTGGTGGGTCTGAAGCCGGGAGCAAGCTTTGCGAAGAACTTCCTGCTTCATTGAGTCGTTGACCTGTTAGGTCATGTTGCAATGATGCGTAGTTAGTTTACTAGGCAAGCCTTGGACCAAAAAGGTCTTTATCGATGGATTATTCATGTTCAGGTATTATTCTTCAGTTGTATTTTGTTGTGTTTTTTTTCGTTTGGGGGAGGGGATAGATAAGAAATTATTTGGTTAGACCATGAATGTAGTTCCAACCTACAGAATCCTTCTTTGAAAGGAAATACTACTCATAATCGGTAAGCAACTTAAGACTAGATGCAGGGAAGGGGTTGGGCGAATGACCCAAAGATGCCAAAATGACGATTCTGATGTTGATGTGATGTCTTTGGAACACCTTTTTTCTCATGTAAATCCTGATGAGAGTCAAACTGCTGGACCAAGGCTGTCAATGATACAGTGATTCATATTTAAATTCTCTGGCTAGATTATGCTCTCAGTCAGTGTAACATTCGTATGTTATGTAATTTTTACTGAACTACATGATGCTTCTTTGGAAATCGAATTTATCTGATCCAAATGAGTATTTCTTGGAGGATGACATATGTCCTTGCATTTGTTTCATGTTCATATTCTACTCATGATATAAATAAGACGTGCAAATGTGAACTTCATTGCTGAACCTTGAGGTTTCCACATGAATAACAAAATCTTGTAGAAAACATTGTTTTTGATACTTATTGTATTCTTAAAGGTCTTTGCATATTAATCATTTTCTGAATGTTATTGTGTAGATCAAGGTACTTTCTCAGAGACAATCCGGCTGACGAAACTTGCAGCTTTTCAGAAGAAAGCTTTAGAGCATGCATTATCTTGTAAGCATATCATCATCAATTGTGTTTTGGTGTTCTTCATTAAACTTGTATTGTTGGAACTTTGAGAGTTCAGGGTTGTGCTATATAGACTAGCTAATTTACAACTCGAGTTAGTGAGTTTATTCTGTTCTTTTTTGCAGTTCCATCTGTCGAGAAGATTGTTTATAGTACATGTTCTGTCCACCAGATTGAAAATGAAGACGTGATCAAATCTGTCCTCTCAATGGCTTTGAAGAATGGTTTTGAACTGGCAACACCCTTCCCTCAATGGCCTCGTCGTGGTTTGCCAGTCTTTGAAGGCTGTAAGTACCGCTTTAGGGAATTTGATTTCTTGTTATGCTCAAATAGGAAAGTTTCAAACCAGGCATGCTTGCAGCAACTGGGATGATGCTTACCTAAACTTTACAGATGTCTCATCTCGTGGTGGGTGAGGCGGGGTGGGGATGCTGGAGGGAGGTGAGAGAAGGTTAGTTCTTATGATAACTGTAAAGTTCGCCATTAGGGAAACTGTTAGAAGGCTAGTTCAGTACTGGAAAAAAGATGTAGACTTGTAGGAGCTTCAACATTACTGTAGGAGGCATGAGCAGGAAACACTGTTTACCAACCACAGCAAAGGTGGTAAATACCAGGTCCACAAAACACAGTGGGCTTATGTTAATGTCCTGTCTTTTTGTGAAGATGAGTTCTGAATTTTTCTGCCACTACTAGATAAAATTATTTGAAAGTACTGTACTCAGTTAATACCTCCGCTTTTGTAATAGAATCCACACATCACAAAATCTCCCTAATACAGCATGAAGTGCAAATTTGATGTTTCTGATGCTGTCTGATGTCACTGCTTTGCCTCTGACAGCTGAGCACCTGCTTCGGATGGACCCTGTTGAAGACAGAGAAGGTTTCTTCATCGCTTTGTTTGTCAGAAAGGGAAAACAGGAAGGACAACCTGAAGGTAGTATAGCAGATTGCAGCTTGGATCAACCAAGGAGAGCCAAGAAACAGAAATTTGACACGGCCTTGCCATTTACAAGGTTATCAAAAATGCACATGCTCTCCCTAATGTCTTCACATAGATGAAAGGTTGATACTCAAATGAATGACGAGGAATATCAATGAGTAAACTAGAAGTGGTTTGTAAAATGTAATGGTGTCTTGTGGTAGATGTCTTCCTATCCTGTTGTCACTCCGGGCAGTGAGAGTAGGCTAGATTTTAGGTAATTTGCCGTGTTGTCAAGATTGAGAAGTCACTCTCAAATTTTGGTGTTTATTGAAGTTTTGACTTTTGACGATGTCACTGCCATTATTCATCCAAGTTTTTTAATTTAACAGCATCAAGTCTCTACATGTCTCTGCCGAATCCTCAATCTGCAAAAGTACTAAGTTACGAGTATTCATCACAAACACTCAGGCATTTGAGGCTGCTTTTGTTTGTCCAGCTTAGCAAATAATATTCGCTAGATTATTTTGTAGCAGGACTGGGTTGCTTTTAGGAGGGCAGCAGATCCTGCTCTTACACTGTTGCAAGTTGCGACAGCAGTCCAGATCAGGGATAAAAACCTTCTGCAGTTCCCTGTGATCTCATCTACGGTCTATCATGAGACTTCTCGGATCTCATTACACTGTTCTGACGATTGGTTAAGCCAAATTTCCGCCTTAGTGTTGCCTAATATGCATACGCCTTAAATGGAACTTGCGGTGGCACTTGAGAAGTTGAGAGCGTGTTTATGTTAAAGCGAAGGTACGGTGATATAAAATTTTCACTATACAGTTTTTACGTGGTCAGAATATTACTATTAAGCTAACATCACCTAAATTAACCTATTTTCTTAAATCCTCTTTATCCATCAAAGTAGAGGTTAAACTGAGTTGATGTTATGTTATATACTAACAAAACACGAAAGTTTGAAACCCATAACATTCCACAAGACCACAAGATCATTCATTTCATTCTTAAAACATCCCATTACATAATTTATAACTTCATTCACTAGAACATAGCATAGATAATCGCATTACACCATCGACATTACATAGTAGACACACTACACATGTCTACAATTACAAACAAACATATCCAAGACAAGGCCAAAACAGAACCAGAACAGAGCATGCATGCAAAACAACTCAAACGACGTCCCCCAAAGATTCTTGACCTCCTCAAGCAACCTGAACTTGGATAGTCTTAGGCTTCTTAGGCTCAGGAGGTGGCAGCTTCTCAACAGTAACAGTAAGCACACCATCTTGACAAACAGCACTAACAGCCTCAACATTAGCATTCTCAGGCAACGCAAATTTCCTCATAAACTTGCCAACTCTCCTCTCCATCCGCAAATACTTGACCCCTTCTTTCTCCTCTTCTCGCTTCCTCTCCCCGCTTATCACAAGCACGTTGTCATCCTCGACTTGCACCTTGATGTCCCCGCTCTTCAGCCCCGGCATGTCGATGATGAACTTGTACGAGTTCGGGTACTCCTTGACATCAGCAGTGGTCCTGGCCATGGCACGCGCGTCACGCACGTATGCGTCGGCCCCTGAGGAGGGCTTTTGGGTTTGGGATGGCGCGGTGAAGTCGTCTGCGTCGAGGATGTGGTGAAGGGTGTTGAAGATTGGGGTGTCGAAGCCCATTAAGCGGAAGTCCATTTTGCGTTTTCTTGGGTGCGGAATTTTGGTGGGTGTTTGCTTGGATTTTTAGAAGAAGATGTTTTTCTGTAAGATTTTTGAGTGAGCTTGCTTTTTGACGGTTTGATGACAAGGAGAGGAGATGTAGGGAATATATAGAAAGAGGATGGAAGTTTCTAGAGAGGGGAAGTAAGGAGTTTGGACATTGTTCTGGGAGGTTCTTGAATGTCTATGACTTTCTACGTGTGTAATGGTGTCAGTGTATCCCAAGGTTGTCCAGAAGATGCTAGATTTCTTTGGGTTGTTCTTCTTGGAGTAAAGGGCGGAGCATGATATGTCCGGATGAAGCACATGTTATGAAGCTTTGTCTAATTTTAATTTAGACCGTTTGAGAACAATAATTGTTCGATTTAAAGTGATTATTTTACTATAATGGAAAAAAAAATTGATAATTTTAATCTTAATGATATGTTTGGTGTATGCACAAAAAAATATATACAGGGCCGGTTCAAGGGTAAGGCTGGTAAAGCAAGATTTCTAGGCTTTACCCTCAAAATGATAAAATTAACATAGAAATTAGGCCTCCAAAATTATTGGAGCTCAAATTCTAAGATTTGGTTAATATAATGTTTAAAAATTTAACTAATAAAAAATTAGTGATTGAGATTTCATATTTTTTAGGGTTGATGAAATGAATATTAGCATAGTTTAACTTTTTCACCAGGAGATCATGACACATAAATGTAGCCACATTAGAAGTAGAAGAATCACTTGATCCCACACTTGTAATAATTTCTCTAATAAATCTATAGATAACTTTTTGAAAAAGAAAAATTTATTAACAAATAGCTCTATAATTGAACTAGAGTATTGTGTAAATAGTAGCTTCTCAGTTAATATCATAGTAGAGATTGAAGTTTACGTAGCTGACCACTTCCATTATGTATTCAACCATGCTTTTGCAATTTGCACCCCTCTGGTTCCAGCAAAGACACTGCATAGTACAATCTCACAATACAGAATGTCGCTAGAACAACATGGTTGCAGAGGGGCATTAGCAAAGTATGAGGCATATAAATGCAGTTGTAGCACTTAAATAATTTTTTCCTCTAGTAAATATACATCCCTAATCGACAGTCTCTCGAACTCATGCTACTTTATGATGTTCCATGTTATGTTTCTGTTCATTGAATAGCTCCAGAAGAATGAATTTGATGACACATCTGTTGATTCTTCCACCTGGTGCTGACTTCCGTTATCATCCTCCAGTAACAAATGAAAGTGTTCTCCTATATATGTATGCAAGTCTTCCACATTCTTGTGGTATTATATAGGTTCCAGCAGTAGTAGAACTAGTCGTGATCGTGACCTGAGTAGCTTGCAAGTCCGGATTCATAAATAAATGCTGACCCTGTCATAATTTTCAGGCACCTTCAGCAACACTGTCAGGCTGGGGCGACTACTATGCCATTCTTTATATGCCATATGCGCGCTGTATTGTTTAGTAGTTCTCTCACATTTCTACTGTTGGTTCGTTTGAACATACTGCATGAAACAGACAATCAACTAGTTTTACCAGTGAAGAACTGCGCTTGTCTGTGAACCAGAGAAGCTCTGCAGCCTCTTTAATCTCTCGCTTAAATAAGCAAGTTGCTCGCTTTGTATAGTCACTGAAACACACCTTATCTCCACTTGTGTCACCTTTTAATGTGAAAAGGAAAAATCTATGTATTTTGCTGGAACGTTCAATTACTCTATTCTCCAACCTCTTTTCTTCTACAGATATATTATAAACAGATTTCTGCCATACATATTCACATAGGTTACATTTTCCTATTACATGACATACATATTCATATAGCTAGGTTACATACATTATTACAAATTTTTGCTATACATATTCATATAAGTTACATATATACTCAGTATATGATTACAGACTTACAGTACATTACTCCGTAGTAGATAGAACGATATATCAGAGGACTAGATCGAAACAAGTCACACGGGAAACATAAACGAAAACCAAACTCCATTTCATGTCTAGTGTACAGCTCAAGCAGCTTGAACCTCAATTGTCCTTGGCCCCTTGGTCTTTGGAGGGGGCACCTTCTCAACCGTAATAGTTACAACCCCATCTTGGCAAACTGCTTTAATACTCTCAGCATTAACATTATCAGGCAGCACAAACTTCCTCATTAACTTGCCAACCTTCCTTTCCATCCTCAGATACTTGACCCCTTCCTTGTCATCTTTCTCCTTTTCTCTCCTCCTCTCGCCTCGCACGACGAGGACGTTATTGTCCTCGAGTTGGACTTTCACCTCGGAGGACTTAACCTCTGGCATGTCCACTATGAACTGGTATGCGTTAGGAAGCTCCTTGATGTCTGCTGGGGTTCGAGCCATGGCCTTAGCGTCACGCACATAGTTGCGTGAAGGGGTGTTCACATATTGTTTCTCTGTTACGTCGTCAGTGAACTGATCTATTACGTCCTGGATGGTGTCCATGAGAGTGTTGTCGTCGAAGAACTTACCCACCGAGTCCATTATTGCGAAACAAACAAATATAGAAGCAAAAGAACAAGTATATACGAGGTTTTTTGGTCGGATTAAAAGAGTTGCACTTAGCTAAGTGAACTACTTGGTTAAGCAGTGCTATATATGTGTTGTTCACTTTAAGTGCACTAAATGTTTCGAAAGAAAGCTAACTTGTATTTCAGATTCTATCATAAACAGTCCTAAAAGCAACCATCTAAAATTGTCGACACGTTCCAAGCGGTGGACACTATGCAATTGTTCCGGAATGTGTTCGGGGATAAGACTCCCAGGAAATCAAAGTTTCATGGCGAGTCATCTATTGCCTTTAGCCTGTCATGAAACACGTGTGTTTAATTTCTTTTCGGAGACATCTGATAAAATTGGATTAAAAAAATACGTATTTAGTTTATGATTTTCTAATTACTAAATTTGCACAAAAAAAATTCATGATAACTAAATTATCAAAGGTACTTGATTGTATAATGGTCTCAATAAAGAAATGTCATTTAAAAATTTTGGAAAAAAAAGTTTTATAAATGTATCGTTCGAGGAAAATCAGTGCATAGAGTTTTACAATGATTTTCTGTTCTCTTTTTGTTTCGGTACTTCAGTAACATAAAATATAAGCTGATAATAAATTTTCAATAGTAGTTGGTCACTAATTGAGTTATAGTAATCAAATTTTGTCAATATTATAAAAAATACTTTTCATTTGCTTTTTGACTTACACTTTGACCATTCAATCATATGAAAGTACTCTTGAATACGAATCAACCATTATATTTTTATACTTTATACAAAATTTATAACACGCATTATTGATTGTTAAAATACACCTCGGCAAATGTGAAAAAGCAAATAGGAAGAATTGACTGGAACAGAAGAAGTATTAATTAAGCTAAAGGAGAATAATATAACGGCACCGGATGGTATCGAATTTGGGCGCCTCCCCTCTCAAATTATTATTATAATCCCCTATTAATATGGTCCACCAAGCGCATTATAATAATACATGTGAGAGGATGACACCCAAATTTGGTACCACCCAGTGACGCCCTATAATTATTCTAAGTTAAAAGGTGATCACTCTAAAACCTTAAAAAATTCCTGATTTTCAACAGAATTTAATATAATTTTTTTTGACATAGAGAAATAGAAATATGTTAGGTTATAGTTCACTAAAAAAATACCACAAATTAAAATGAGTTTATACTGCAAATAGCCGGGTCTAAACAAAGAACTACTTGCATCACTAGTTCACTAAAGATGTCCCAACAACATCAAACTGAAAACACATAATCACAAAGAGAGGAAATCAAAATGCAACGAACGACTAATTATCGTCAAGCAATTTGCTTTATTTATGGTTATGAAGAAAACATAAATGTAACTGCATTTGTAAGAGATCAGAGGTCAGAGCATACTCCGTACTAAGCATTTGGCTGGATAGGACTAAACCGGTTGGCTTGATAGCCTTCAGAGGCATGTCACTGGTTAATTTCATTATGCACAAGTGCACAACCATGTTTGCGTAGCATTGTGTGGTTTCAAGACCATCAACATGGAAGAATTAATAGAACTTGCATATTCTAACTTCTAAGGCCGCAGAGGCGCAGATGCAAGTTTCAGCATTGTGTGCCTCACTAACAGCAGCTCATACTATGTATAATTCGAACGTATAAACTTTAAAAGTACTAATAAACCAACTCATAATTGTAAAGTATTCTCTCACAAATTAGTCAAGTGTAAAATTACATGTACCTACGAAAGAACTAACAATCATAAGTGAACAAACAAATAAAAATTCCAATCTCCAACTTCAATATTCTGCTACGATTAAGTCTCAATATAATAAATAATATTCAATCACTGGATAGACCCCCTTAATTAAGCGGCACCAGCAACTACGATAGGACTCCTAACATGGTGCTTCCCGTCTGTCCATATCAAGTGTCCAAATACGTAATCTTTCGGCAAAGCAGCACCCTTTGCTGGCGATATAGTCACTTTGAAGCTCTTCTCCTCCCCTTCTTTAAATTTCATTACCTTGGGGTTCACCGTAACTGTCACGCCCTTTGGCTGACCTACACTAGCATAATACCAACCTGCTGATCCCACATTCTTAACCTTACGCGTCACAGTAACGGAGCTTGAAAGGTTAGGGACAGTAATTGAAGGATAGTTGAAGTTCAAGAGGGCTGTAGTGGAGCTTGATTTAGGACACTTGTGAGAACCGCCATAGAACGGTTTGATCAATGTTTGATTGTAGCCAGCCGCGCATAGAAAGTCCAAGTAATCAGTGGTTGTTAAGTCATATATCAACCCAGGGTCCATGGCACGGTTGGGGTGAACATGTCCTGCACCATGGCTAAATGGGGTGGCTGGAACGTTAGACGCATCCATCATTGGTTTACCCGTGTTGTCTCTGACTCTAGCTGTAAAATGATGAATGCAGTTAGGTACACATAAAATCCATGATGAAAAGTTCAGAATTGGAAAAAGACATATACACTAGGCAGAATTTTGTTCACGAAATATAGCATTACCCGTAGTCATAATAGCAGATCTAATCGCAGCTGGACTCCATTTGGGGTGAAGTGTCTTAAGAAGACCAGTAACACCAGCAACATGAGGGCAAGACATAGAAGTACCAGAGTCAACCATATAGCTGACTCTACGCTTATCAAAGGATTCATCCGTTGGACTTACGGCCTCAGTGTACGCAGCTATAATATTAACACCTGGGGCTGTGATATCAGGCTACATAACGCATGTGGAAAATAAGTTAGTATTATTGTCTATTGTTATTTAAACATGAAGAATCTGAAAGATCGTTTCAAGACTGACTTTGAGAATCTCTGGTGTCACTGTATTTGGGCCTCTGGAGGAAAATGCAGCCATACTTGGAGCAGGCTTGGTATACAATACATCTGTTGGATGAGTAATGAAACCATAGGCGTCACTGTCAAGACAAAAAAAAATTATTTAATCAAAACAACAGAGTAAATTATATTGAACCTTAGCTTAAACCAAATAAGCAGAAAATCAAAAGAGATTATCTGTTGGTGAGACATACGCAGTCGAATTAAGATAGTTGTACACAGCGATCCCATCTTGGTATGTTAGATGTGCTGCTGGAAGGACGTGAAGATCAGACATAAGCTCATTGCCAGAAGCTTCGTCGTTGCAGAGTATCATTCCTGCAGCTCCAGCAAGTGCTGCCTGAACACCTTTGTCTACCCTTGCATTATCTCCTCGAAGGCACACCAGAATTTTTCCTTTTACCTTAGTGTGATCCAAGGTATCTGGCTTGCATAGCATACTACACACAAAATATTAAATCAATCATCATGAACAGAAAAAGTTTCTAATTCACATATCCGAGTAAAAGAGAAGTGTGACATTACGCGTCACTAGCAGATGCATTGACAGCTTTAGCCTGGGCAGCAGATATAAGTGGATATAGCTTATCATCAGGCAATGGTTGCGACAAGCTTTCACCCTGAAAATCATCAGATAATACCTTTTAGAAATAGTATGGTACAACCTCCTAAAACATCATTGTTAAAGACAAGAAAATTCGTCTTTCAAATTTTTTTTCCATTAATTGTTTGCATTTTCTCACGTTTATAGGAGGAAAAACGACACTACTATACGTATATTCCTTTTGAACCACAAATTTGACACTTCTGTAGATGAAATTACTTGATTTGCAAATGGTGCCATGAAAGAAATAATCCAACAAAGATAAATAAAAATATTAACCTGCAAACTTTGTCCATTACGAAGTTCAACATAAGCTCGGAAATCTCGATCCATAGTACTTGCTCCAACAGTAAGCATCCATGGTGCAACATTTGATACAGTGCCCTCACTAGGTCCAGAATTACCAGCAGATAACACCACAACAATCCCATTCTGAACCGCATGGAACGCTCCAATTGCCACTCCATCGTTAAAGTAATTAGTTGGGTCTCCACCAAGTGAGACAGAAAGCACATCGACACCATCATGTATAGCCGTATCAAAGGCCGCCAATATATCAGCATCGAAGCATTCATTTCCATTGATAGGAGTCCAGCAAACTTTGTAGGCAGCTACCCTAGCTCTCGGTGATCCACCTTTTGCAGTTCCGCTGGTAACGTTCAATATACTTGCCCCAGGAACGAAGTTGCCACCGGCTGTTGATAGTGTATGAGAACCATGTCCATCATAATCTCGTGCAGAGTTCATGGATGGGTCGGCATCTCCTCCGTAGGCAATGTATCCTTTGTTGAAAAATCTTGCTCCAATAAGTTTCCTAGACAGTGATGACCTCTTTAGTAAGAGTAATCTATGTTATTGTTATAATCCTAGTATAGCGACAGAATGCTACAAACCTGTTGCAAGGGACACCCTCAATGTCACAGAATCCTTTCCATTTTGACGGAATAGGTCCATAACCTTCGCCACTAAAACTCTTGGATTCAGGCCAAACACCTAATGAAATGATCATAATATCAGCACAAAGATTTGTCAGGAGTAGTAACATTTCAGTAGGATAATAGTCAATCAACCTCTTCATAAATCATAACCGAGGATTTGACTTTCATTGGTATGTTTTGAAAGGTTTAAGCTATCAAGATGACAAGCATTTAACACAACGAAAAATGAACTAAATTTTCTTACCTGTGTCAAGGTTGCCAATAATTGTATTGTCCCCAAAACTGGCCTTCTCCCACAGTGAAGTCCGGTGTGTCACTCCATCCTTCTCCAGTAACATAAAATCCCATGAGTGTGTTGTGTGTAGCTTCCTCCCTCTATTTGGGAACACCGAAATAACGTCTGGATGTTCTGTTCATAATTATCATATTTGTTTTATTAAAATCAATGAATTAGTAAAGTTTGATTAAAGGTACAACATAGTGTATCAAATTAAACCAAATATATTATAGGAATATCGCGAGTGTTGGAAAGAATTCGAAATATCGATTTCTTTTTATTTTCGTCACTATCCTACAGTGACATGTTCAAGTTGTTCAAATTATGGTTACGATTTACGAACCCCTTAACATTTTAAATTTATGATGACTTTGAACTGACTTGACATACATAAGTGGATGTTGTCGCATTTTCTTCTTGTTAATGTTTCACTGGAACACCTTTGAACTAGTAATAGTATATCCGTCCAACCATTGGTATGCTGCATATCTCTAGTACTCCAACACTACCCTGTTAGTATCTATATCTCAACTTTGATAGTAATAGAACTTAAAAAAATTATGCAGGCCCAAATAGGTAACTCATCCCCTCGCTTTTCAGGTAGTCTAATGGCAATTATGACTTGAAATTACTTCAAATAAGATACTTCATGGTTTGCCTCAATTGTCTCAGTACATCTACATATTTGTGCAGTTAGATAAATAGTGAAGTTCAAATTGAGACAGTACTAAACACCCAACTCTGTAATTTGGGAAGTATAGATTTTAAGATTGGAAAAAAGACAGTAACTTTTATAAAGAAATGAGTTGGGGTTGTAAACTACCACAAGAGATATATAGAAAAGGCGCAAGAAAGAGGGTAGATAGAAAATGGAGAGTGAGAACAGAGTAGATTCATAGTGACCATTGTGTCCTCGTGTAGAAATTGTGGTCATGGCAAACCTCAGGTTGGTATTAACGTGGAATAGCACAATTGAGAACACATCTCAAGCAGCACACAGGACATTAGACCCAGCACCAGAGGTAAATCAATGATCATTCGGATTAGGCAATCAATAGAGTGAAGCAACCAGTGTACACTATTAAACAAATACGAAACATCATATAGAAAAAACTTACTTGCTATTTCTGCTGCTTGATGCTCGTCGAGATTGGCCGCAAAACCATTAATATGCTTGTTGTACGAGTAGAATATCGAATCCTTTGCCTCCTTGTAGCTATATCCATAATTCGTAATCAGCAAATGCGAATTCGAAAACTCAATCTATAATAATAGATCAGTACACAATACATTCATAACATTACCTCCCAAGAACTGAGGCAAGAAATTCATGATGGAAAGTTTCCACTTGATCAAAATCTTCTTTTGTAACATCTGGACCATGTGCATGGCCTCCCATGTACACTATGTAGGACTAGCCATGCATTAACAATAAAACGTAACAACACTTTAGCAATCTCGTCGTCGAAAGGTGCTAAAAAAAAAGTGGAAACACGAACACATGCAGTACAAATATGATGAAACACTCTACGATAGAAATACCTGTTTTGTTGCCAATGCCTGTCCATTGAGCAGTGAAAAGATGGCGAACATGATGAACATGTTCACCATCAAAATTGAAGACTTCATTACTATTATTTGTGATTCTCACGCAGGAGAATTTTTTTTTTGAACGTGGTGCAAAGTTATGAGTTAATAGAGTATTAGTAGTAGAATGTGTTTTATGTGAATCAGACTCCTTATATAACAAGTCTACTGTATTGTTCTAATCTGTTTAACTATCTTATTCATATCAAAATACTACTTTACCTTATATAACTAAAGTTATAACACTACATAAATCAAATCAATAATTTATCTTCGTTTGTCCATATTTTTTGTGATTCCATCCTTTTTTATCTTATTTTAGAAATATACGAGGGGATTCCAGAGGGAATCTATGATTCTATCGTATGTTTATTATTACTAGAGTATCATTTTTTCATGTGATGCGACCGTATGAGGTGAATGCACATAATTCACAGCTCCGTTTCCCACGTTTAAAAAGAAAAAAACCAATGAGCTACTAGACCACTTATAATTAAGAAAGTCTTAACCATTTTTAATCGAGTTTTTTTTTTTTTTTTTTTTGGTATATTGGAGCAACTAATGTTGCGGGAGGGGATATGAGGATTCGAACCTGGGACATCCCCAGACAGGTTGAGTTCTAATTATTGGGCTAACCATTTTAAATCGAGTTTGTGTTGTAATTAAATTGAGAAGATTCAGAATTAATTAAACTTCTTTCTAATTTTTATAACGATCACTTACTTTCTAGTGTCCGCTAGAATGGCTAGATTTATAAGTTCTTTCTCCCCACCACCCACATTCACCCCACCCCATCCCAAAATCTTCCCGCACCAACATCACTGACCAACCCTAAACATTTACACATCCTCAATTTCACTCTTCTTACCACCCCAATTCCACCCTTAACAACACCAACTCTACCACCATCACGCCACCCCCTTCTGTACGTCAACCACCCTAAACACTCTTTATGTATACATTATATTTATTATGAATATGATCAGCAAATTGTGGGTATATAGAGCTATGTGTACCTAGGTACACCAGAAATTATACCATGCTCTCATAAGCATGTGCTCCCACCCAAATTTTTTGTACCTTTTGTGATTTTTCTTGTACCCTTTCAGATTAGGTACAAGAAAAACACTAAAAGGTATCAGATTTCAGGGGTGGGAGCACATGCTTCCGCCTTCCGAGAACACCTAACCATTTGCCTAGGGACACTGTCAATTAAATATAGGTTAACTCGAATTACTTTTTACTTATAAAGCTTTATTACATTAAATAAATAAATGGGTCAAAAACACGTTCACTCCAAATACGCTAACTTTGTGTCGGGTTTATGTCATGTTGTCGTGTCGTGTCAACTTTTGCTAGCTCTATAGCCCACCGAGAAAGAAAAAGAAAAACAGTACCAATTGGGCCCCTTTAATCCAATTCTATTACCAAAACTTTGTTACTGACTCTCTTCCTTTCCTTTCCTTTTCCTTCCAAACTCTGCAACCTTAGCAGAGCAAACAACACCAAATTTCCGAACTTTATCACCTTCATACTCATATTATTGGTATTTACGAATTACCCTTTTCTTTTAATAACTTTATCATCGTTTTTTCTTTAGTGTTGGTTACTTGGTTAATTGATAAACTTTAATTCTTGCTATAAAAGTATGCCACTTTGGTTGTTTTTAAGTACAAATATTATTTGGGTATTAGAGTTGCATGCTTATGAGTGATTTTTGAGGTTGCTAACGCATTATTATACATGGGAATCATTGTGATTGCGTTATTTTGTGGGACAAGGGGTAGGTTAGATGGGGGTTCGATTCTTATCTGCGACTTTCTGGTCCTTTTTTTAGACCCAAAATTATATAATCACATTATTTTGCTTTGGTTATGCCAAACTTTGATTTATTCTATATGAGCAAGTATATATTATTGTTAGTTTTCGATTAATTGCGAAGAATTGTGGTAATCGTTTTTCTTTTGTTGTTGTTATGCTAATGGATGAAACATTGGTACGATGATCAGGTTGATGATTTAGAGATATGGCAATGTCTTCATTGAGTGCAGCTACGGTTTTTAATCCGACGTTGTGCCCCCCGGGTATGTGATTCCTGTATTATATATCCAGTTTGTTTTAATTCAGCTTGTTACTGCTTTTTTTTAAATCTGTTTTGTTGGTATAAATTACGCGTCTTAGATAAGACTTCAGTGTGCTGTGAATTTCGAAGCAGTCTGAATCCTGATTGTTCTAAATTTTAATCAGTTGTGTTAGATGGATAGCAGTTTATCCCATGTTTATGCCTAAAAGTGCTTCTATTCTAGAAAGTAAAGAGTTTGGGAATTTGCATTAAAAACTTCACCATTGAGTTGTAATAACAGCCTCATTTCTACGTTTTTAGTATGTCGTTGAGACAATTGTTGTCATTTTGAAGAAGATTTAACTTTCGAACCTGAATTTAGGCAGTTGCTGTTGAGATATTAAGACTAATAGTGCAAGAAGTATGACCAAATGATCAACATTAGTTGCTGGGAATCCAAAAACGTATAATGATATTCTATCATTCTTTAATCTAAAATGGCACAACATGAGGCATTCAAAACCTTTGAAAGGTTAAGCAGGTGACTATATGTTAGAACATATGATGATAGCCGATTATTAAAAAAAGTTGAATCTATTGGCAAAGTGAATCCCATGAAGGTGAGTTGATGAGGCAAGCTATAGACTGCCATATTCTAGCTAAGTATGATATCAGATGCTATAGCTTATGTGCTTAAAATTTTAAGTAAAGAGGTTAGGGTGTTTTATTGGGATAATGTGAAAGCTTTGCATCCTTGTGTTACTCTATCTTTGGTTTTAGGTTGAGAGTTAAGTCTGATATATATTTTTTTGGACTAAATGAATGGAGCTCCGACTCTGGTTGTGGACATTGTGGTCTTTGTAAGTTGTATATATCACATGGGTGTATGAGTTATTTCTTCTGCTTGCCATGCTCAGACCTCGGAACTAGGATATTGGGTTATGTGCTAGAAGGCACAACTCAGTGTTTGGTAGAATTGTAGGGATGTCAGCAATTTTTTAACCTACATTCTTCGTAACACTGAGGACTTACCAGTTGAGCCTTGTGATGACTCTCCAAGGATTCCGCTCTTCATACTGAACCTAGAGGCAAATGCTCTCAAAAATGAGTTGGTTGGAAAGTTATTATAGGGATATGAGGAGCTGTCCTCAGCTTGAGTTGAATAGCCTGTTTAAAGTAGTCTATAGGCTTGATTGCTTGAATAGGTAACAGATACTATGAGAGTTCTTGAGAAGCAATTCATTAACATTAGAAGACTTGATTATTTTGTGTGCTAGAGGTCTTGCTGTAAGCGATGCTAGCTGAATAGAGTATTTGAGGCATAAAAATTGTGTTTAATACATATATATTGGATTCAAATTTTTCATCGATGAGCTTTTCAATTCTTTTTATTTTAATACTGATAGTTGCTTCAATGTTATTCTTCGAGTTTTTTTAGTATATTCTGTTGACTTTCGAACACTTTTGAGCAGCAAAATTAGAGCTTCCAAGAATGGTCCCATTGAAGCCTTATAAATCTGGAGTAGCAGGGGTTGGCAGGGTATCATGCTCTTTGAATAATCACCAACAAGCAAGGAGGGTTGACAAGCTACCATTATCCTTGAGTTACAAACTACCGCTAACACACAACACTAAAGCGCGTACTTTGGTGTGCTCTGCAGCGCTGGTAAGCTTTCTAGCTATGAACAAGTTCTCCTCCTTTTAGCCTCTCACCTTGTGCGCAGCTCCTTTCCTTTTCTTATCTCTTTTTTTTTTTTTTTTAAATGTAGACATAGTTGTGTTTAAAAGCTATGAGGTGATATGATTAGCCTGTTTGTGGTAGATGGTGTGCTACTAAGTAACATGACATGTAGTAGGTTACTAGTTCTTTCTTAGCTTTCCTCATTGGACGGTAAGGTTTAGTGACAAAGATGTAACTTCTCCCAGTGTATCAGATTTTTTTTTTATCAAAGTTATTTTTAGTATCATAAATTCAATTGTAAAAGTTAGGGGTAAGACTGCTTACATCTTGGACCTCCCTATACCTTGCCTAGGAAATCCATATTGGATTGTTATTGTTGTTCTTGCTGTTGGTAGTGGTGGGGTTCAGTTGTAAAAGGATAACTGCTATAGTCTTTTGTAGTCACAAGAAAGGCGTCTTTTTGAAACCATGGGTACCGCGGATGTCAGCGCTCTGTGGTACAGGTTCGGCTGCGTTGTTTATAAGTCAAAACTTGAAATCCTCTTCAAAGACCAAAAGTTTTCATGGAAGGGTGGGAATTAAAATGTGATCTGAAACTGCACCGATTTTATGGTATGCTATAGCTTTAGGAAATATTGCCTTGGTATGTACAACGCAACGTTTTTCATGATGTATTGTGGTTAATTCTACTCTTAAGTCAAGAAACAGATGGATTTTATAGACTAAAAGGGGGTGTTTTGTTTGGGGGTATGAAGAAAGGAAAGGGAACTCTCATCCTCTATTCCCTTCCAAGTTGTTTAGTTAGCTTTTGTTGTCATTCCCTGTCCCTCTTATGTTTAATCAATTACCCTTAACTCCTCTGCGCTTCGGGGTCATATGGTTCAAAGTCTAGCGGAGAAACGGAGCTGAAAAACATAAGTGGGTGGAATGGATTAAAATTCAACCCATTCCATTATTTCAAAAACTTTGTTCGGTTTTATTTATGGAATCAAATAATGAAGTCTCTCCTCTCTTTTACCACCCCACATGTCATGAATTATCACCATTGAAGCAGCTACACAGCTGTTCACTTTCTCATATTCATTTTCTCCTTTGACTTCTAGTCTCTCTTCTCCCCTTTTTTACTCACTCTTATCCCTGCTACTAGCAAGGTGGGGAAGTGATGGTCAATGGGTCAAGCTACTGTGATGTGGCTGTGGTCATTTGATCAAGCTTCAGTGACGTGGTAGTGGTCATTTGGTGAACTTGCACTGACGTGGCATTGATCAATTGGTGGCTGGCATGGTGGTGTTGATGATATGCATGAGTGATGTTGCAATTGTGTTGACTGAGGAGTGTGGTTGAAGAGAAGAGTGGATTTATGGGTGGCTGTTGGGTGGTCTGAAATAAGAGGGTTCAGGTGTGGAATTTCCATTCCCTACTTTAAACTGTACAATTTATCAAGTTCCTTTTTCTTGGTTCCTTTCAGCCGATTACCTTTCTTGATTCCTTTCCTCCTGTTTCCCTTTCTTGATTTCTTTCTTTGAAAGATTTAACCAACCGTTCCCTAAGTATATATAACAATGATAAATACAATGGTCATATTTCGGCCTTTGAGACTGCACAAAGTTAAAGTCGAGAAAGTTTTGAGGCATACCAAATCTACAGAATAACATAAAAACCTCGTTACATTGGGATCCTGGAAAATGGTTTAGAATGTTAGCTCCGGATATATCTTTCTGAAGTTGCACAACTTGTGCCACATAAGACCTCTTCCTCCATGTACAACCACGGGAAAAGCAAAAGTTTGGAAAATCTCAAACTAAGGAAGCTGTTCCTTTCTTTTTGGCTGGTGAATATGCCCCTGCTCTATATTTTTGGGGTATTTTCATAGTGGGGTGTGTGTGTGTGTGTGTGTGTGTGTGTTCAAAAAAAATGGAAATTTTTAAATTCCGTTGTGTTTACTGAACAGGCAGATTTCCATATGCTTTAGTGGTACGGTGGTACGCTACCTGATGTGCTAAGATCTTAAACTACAGTGTGACACTTTGTTCCACTATCTCATTTAGAGGGCCATATATATTTGTAGTAAGCTCTGCGATATTCTTGTTGCTTTGCCATATACAATGATTTGCATGTATGAGGCACGCTGTTAAGTTCTCTTTGTATTTCTCCTATGCAGAATGCGAGATGTGCAACTGAGGGGCAGACTCAGACGATGGAGAAGCCAACCTCTGTAATTCAAAATGCGCCTGGTATGTCCAACATTTCTATCAATCATGCAGTTAACAAAATGCTAGCAACTTAACTTTGTCGGGAGGGAACTGGCTGGGAGGGCTGGTTCAGTTAACATTTGTTCTCAAAACAATAATAATTTTTCACATTAGTCAAAGAATTGCACCCTCGTTATACTGCTATTTTGATGTTTTTTGTGCCTTGATATCATTCTCGAATCAATTTGTAGGTAAAGAAAAATCGCCACAACTTGATGACGGTGGAACCGGATTGCCACCTCGTGATGATGGAGACGGTGGTGGAGGCGGAGGAGGTGGGGGAGGTAACTTTAGCGGTGGGTTTTTCTTCTTCGGTTTTCTAGCATTCCTGGGATTTTTGAAAGACAAAGAAAGCGAAGGGGACTATCGAGATTCTAGGCAGAGATAAATATGACTATAATTACGTCTTTATAGAGTATTCTTTTTGGCATACAAACTCATGTCTACCTAGTGAAATGATAAAATGTTGTAATGGTAGATGATGACATCCTTGTATTTTCGAAAAGTTAGAAAGTTCAGCTCTCTCATCTGTTTTGCAAAATGACTGTTGAAACTTTTTACTAAGGTCTACAATGGTGAGCAGATTCACCTTCATTTGAGTTTTGCACTATGAATTGAAGCATTCTTCAATCGTGTTCAATGTGGTAATTCGTGAAGCTAATGAGAAACTCCAATCTCGAGATGATGGATCTTTTCGTCTTGAAGTTTTAAATGTTTTTTTTCTGGTCATGAAATCATTCGTAATATTAGATATTACTCCAATTTATTATCTAGTGAGAAGTGAGAAATGCACAAGGGGTTTTGTAAAGGTGGTGCATTTTCTTACTAGGCTGGATTCTGACAAAATGGTTCAAATTTTTGACATTACTAGATTTGGACCTGAAGTGCAATGTGAGTTATCACCAGAAAGTGGTAAGAAATCTTGATAGTGGAGCATTTTGCTAATGGTATCTCTGTCAAGGAGCTATATGTAAGCAGAAAATACACATTTTTCTGTTGGTTGCGAAGCAGAAATATGACTGAGAATTCATTATAGAGAAATGAAGGAGCATTACCTGAAATTGTTACTTGGCGCACTTCCGCATGGGAACATTTTAGGGGTAATACACCTTAGTCATACAAAGTATAAGAGAGGGGTGTCGCTGAGGATACATACTTAATAGTTTAGACTCGAACAATAAAAGATGCTACTAGGAGCATGACAGCCAGGAGACTTGTCAGCACTAAAATTATCTCAAGGATTTACTGGACATACAAGAAACCAGCAATACATTTTGGGTGGTAAGTGTTAAAATGTCAAGAGAACAATACCAAACCTGGATTGTGGATTTATGGAACCAATAAGCTACTACTCCTTTGTACGCTATGCTCTGTTGAATAAGCATGAAAAAGCCTTTGGCAGAGTGGTGTGTGTAGCTTTGCTACACATTTTACATCCCTGGTTACAAAATAGAGAATTTCAACTCCACCTGTTCCAATGGATCTATTTATGCATGTTTAACCTATCATAATCCATAACTCATAACTCAATGACAATTTTCGATGTCTATTAACCTGGCTGGCAAAGTAGCAATATTTCCAAAGCACTAGCAACTATAATTTTTTCCCTATAAAAGTAGAAAGGAGAACAGTTTTCTTTTCTTGCAGAAGGAAGTGCAGAAGATCATCGATGCAGAAAGATCATGAACTAAAGAAGTGAAAATCCAGAATTTTATAAGTAAATTAACTAGGAGCTAATTTACACTATCCCCAAATCTCATTTTTTTTTTTTTTTTTTTTGTTTTTACTCAATGGTCTTATATTTGAGGTGAACTTCCACCTTCAATATATCATAAAAAAAATTGAAGAAAAAATACTTGGTTAGAAATTATGAACATTGTATCATTAGATTTCTTTTTTGGGAAAATTACTTTTATAATATAAATTTCTTATTATTTTTACTCATATGTTAGATCAGGTATTAACGGGTTAAACAACGACCTCGATATGTGAGAATATCAATTGGTTAAAAACAAGATATGTGCATTTCAAATACTTGGTTTACACTTTTCCTAATCATACGGTTTACTAGAAACGATATTCAGAATACGATCTCTTATAATGAAAAAAAAAGTGAAAAAATCATTTCAAAGAGAACAAAATCCATTTTACAAAGATTTAAAACATGTATATTAATCAACCACATGTTCTTCTCACGTACGTTTCTTTTTTATATGAGAAGTTTCTGGAAAATACAAAATGTTAAAAAAAAAACTGAATATAGTCTAAAAAACAAAAATTACCTTATTTATAGGAAAACTCTGGGCAAAAAAATAGAAAAACTCTAATATACAAGTAAAATTGGACGACTCAAGGAGAATAAATTGTATTCTAATTTTCCTATGTAATCTAGACCATGGTATCACTCGAATTTACTCTATTAACAAGAAATATTTTGGTGCATATCTCATCTACAAGATGTGATACACGTAGAGTCGTTTATGGATGAAATAATCTATGAGTAGTTGGGACTTGTAAATCTTTTATTCATGTGTTAACCCCCAAAAAAATTCTTTTATTTATGTTACCATTCATTTGTTTTATATAATGATTTTTTAACTCTTTTTACAAAGAAATTACCTTGTTATCCTACTTGTGACAATTTTATGTTTTGTACTGTACAATTTTGGATGCTTTCTCCCACGTCGGTCGCTATGGAATAAATGGACATATTTGAGAATACTTGGACCATTTGGACGCTACTTCACTACCCATGAGTCCATGACTCCATGAGTGATGAGCCCATGAGTTGAAGACTAAGTTTCACTTTGTCCTATCCTAGGATGTGACAAGATAATTGCCATCAGAATGATAATATGGATATGATCCACTTTTTCATGTAATTTCCTAACTTAACAAATCAATCATAATATGCCACCACTTTATAATATTACCACAGTCAGCAATATTCCAGGGGGGTATTTACTAATTAGTCACTCTGTAGCAGTACTATAAACTAAAATATATATTTAGTTACATCACCCATGGTTCCATAATTGTAAGCTAAAAACCACTAGCTCTAGTGCCAATGGTCTTCCCATTCCACCGGCAATAAATTGGACGCATTATAAATGTCTTATCCATACATGCACCCCCACGTATTACTTTACCCTTAAATCCCTTAAAAACCCTTTATCAAAATCTTGTCCTTTTTAAAGCCACTTTTTAGCTCATACTCCTAAATCTCTCATCTTCCCATTATTTTTCCACCTTCAATCAACATTTTATCTCTCTCAAATCCAAAACCCATTTATCTTATCTATTACGCGGAACATTTTTTAGGTTAAATTCAGCTTTCTGTTAGTATTTTTGTGTCTCTAATCTTTGCCTTCCAAAAGTGTTTGATTAAATGCCTCAAAGAACATAAATTTTTACTATTCGATTTGGGATTGTGCAATCTTTTGATGGTTGATTTCATTGATTGATTTTGAACTTTTAAAGTATTTAAGTGAGTTTAGTTAAAGTGAGTAGTGAAAAGATGAGTCTAGGTGCAGCTGAAGAGGAGACTAGGGGCATCCGTTTGCCAGCTGATGTTGATTGGCACATGCTTGATAAAACCAGGTTCTTCTTTTTAGGAGCCGCCCTTTTTTCAGGAGTATCGGCGGCTCTGTACCCTGCTGTCGTGTTAAAGACGCGACAGCAGGTTAATAAGGCTCCGATACCATGTTCGAAGATGGCCTTCCTGATGTTACGCCAGGAAGGCCCTCGTGCATTTTATAGAGGTTTCGGGACCTCGTTGATGGGCACGATCCCCGCACGTGCGCTTTACATGACTGCCCTTGAAGTGACGAAAAGCAATGTAGGGGAAGCTAGTGTTAGGGTAGGCTTTTCGGAGGCTTATGCAGCTACTATTGCGAATGCTGCAGCTGGTTTGAGTGCTTCTATGGCAGCACAACTTGTTTGGACACCAGTTGATGTTGTGAGTCAGAGGCTTATGGTCCAAGGTGGTTGTACTAAACGGTCGTTTTCGAGCTTGCCTGCATCGCATTATGC
Source organism: Corrigiola litoralis (assembly GCA_901111285.1). Classification (NCBI taxonomy): domain Eukaryota; kingdom Viridiplantae; phylum Streptophyta; class Magnoliopsida; order Caryophyllales; family Caryophyllaceae; genus Corrigiola; species Corrigiola litoralis. Next base: position 13,257 of record CAAKMY010034362.1, on the reverse strand, counting down.
AAATGGGTTTGATGCATTTAGGAAGATCTTGTGTGCTGATGGAATTAGAGGATTATATAGGGGATTTGGTATTTCAACATTGACATATGCGCCTTCTAGTGCTGTTTGGTGGGGGTCTTACTCTGTTGCTTACAGATTAATTTGGGATGGTATTGGATGCTACAAGTGCAAGTGGAAGAATGATGAGAATTGTCAAGATGGCAAGATTTTAGTGCCAAATCCTTTGTGTATGGTGGGTGTCCAAGGGGTGAGTGCAGCATTGGCTAGTGGTATTTCAGCCTTGATTACCATGCCACTCGATACCATCAAGACAAGATTGCAGGTCCTGGATGGTGAGGGCAATGGTCGGGGCCGGAAGCCAACGGTGCGACAGACAGTCCGGGATTTACTCAAGGAGGGTGGATTTGCAGCTTGCTATCGAGGGTTGGGGCCTAGGTGGGCTTCGATGTCCATGTCCGCGGCTACTATGGTCACCACTTATGAGTTGCTTAAGAGATTGTCTACTAAACACCAAGAGAATATGGGTTGATTAGTTTATACCTAGTTCATCAACCCTTTTCTTTCTTCGTAGCCTTCTTGTTTAGCTTCCTTAACAGAGGATATGAATCAAAAGCCCTAAAAATTCACAGCTTTTCAATTTGCTTCTGCTTGTTTGAGCAGTTGGCTCTTGAAGAGCTTGTAGTATTGTAAATACTAAATATGTTTCAAGTGTTACTAGGACATAATGCAATGTACATATGAGAATGCAACTTAGAATCATATAAGAAATCCTTTACTTTCGTTCATTATGTTGTGCTTTCTAGTGTAGTTGTGTGGAATGTACTGATCTTTTGGTTCCATTGAAGGAAGTGGTTTAATACCTTCAATGGTTGGCCTTTGCAGCCTCATCCAATACTTGGTTTTCTTTTTTCAGATTTGAGGTAGATTTGTTGTTACATTGATAAAGGTTGCACACACATTCGACACCCCTTCTGTAGTTCTGTCTGGCTTGTGTGGGAGCGTTTTGGAAAGCGCTAAAAATATGTTAAGATTTGTTGTAGTAGCCAGTTGCAAATACTTAATATGGTTGATGTCATCGATAGCAACAAATTGTTTTAGACTCGTAAACATTACAAGTTGCGTTCAGTTATTTGATTACCAATTAAAGTTGGATACTTTTAGCAATACAAGTATCCTGTGAGTTGAGCACTCGTACGTTTATTGGTGTCGATCCTTATCAAGGATATTCAAGAAGGATATTTTGAGCATTGATAGAACCTTAATGTTATGAAAATCAGTATCTGCTTGCATTATGAAAGCTGTGCATGTCCAGTAAGACGGGAGCAGCTTTGCTTACTGCATATAGTACTATATATATATATATATATATTGCTTGTCACAGACTATAGTAAACACACTACCAAAGTATCTAAGCTCGAAACTTGGAAGACGTGACTTAGTTATATAATCTGTTTATATATTACCTTTCAGGAAATAGCCAGAGACACGAACTTAAGGGTGGGAAATACTAAAGAGGAGTCAAATATACAAGGTACAAGCTAAGGAGATTCATGGGTCATCTAAAAGGGACAGGAAATCTCATTCTACCCCTTGACGAATGGGAGGGACACCATTGATAGAGAGTGGTAATATAGTTTATGATCCCAAAGTCATCTTTATTTGCTTACTTTAGTGGAAGGTTATTAAGTTTAAGTTTAGAAAAGGGAAAATCGCTTTACAAATAGTCTGCGAGTTTCTCTCATGATTTTCTTTAGGGATGATTTCTTTACTTTTTGTATACCTTAAATCTTTATTTCTTGGGCAATGTTCGACATGTGTGCGAGGAAATAAGATGAGAATTTTGACTGAATAGTTTCTCAAATCACTATTACTATCCGAAGATTGATGAACTAGATGGATACCGATGCCAATTCTTGATAAAAGAGGGGGAGTCACAAACCATCACAAACATGGTTTGGGGTTCGATTCTATAACTTTTTTTTGGAAAAATGAGTAGTGATATAATTAAATTTAATTATAAGTTTAAAAAATAACATATGGACCCATGTTAAAAGGGGCCAAGAGGCAATCCAGTCAGAAAATAACCCAGTACTTCAAAATTTCTCGCTCTGCCACTATAAAATATAGTAAAATTTGGAAATCAATTCCTTTATTTTATCTCTTTCTACCTTGAAAAATAGTTCAAACTTAATAAGGATATACTTTATTCTCTCATTGCGATTTTGAAGCTACTAATAAATTGTTCTTGATTTTAGTATTGAACAAATCTCATTGAGATCTCATCCCTTCTTTCATCTAATCTATTAAAAAAAATATTCATATTTTTGACTCAACGACTATGTAATTTTGTTTCAATGGATAGTGAATCTAGCCCAAAATTGAATCCAAATGTGACTGATCGAAATTGCTTGACTCAAAAATAAGTCCTTCGATGACAACTACTTCAAAAGATAACTTAAAAGTTAAAGTTATCGTAATAGTATAACAAGAGTAACTATCTAGGCTAGTATAACTTGCAAATTTTATCAATGATATAGGCAATATTACCCATATTAGGAAAGCAAAAGTTTGGGTAAGGTGTTAGCCTTTGGGAAAAGCTTTTAATTTACAAATTTAAAAGCTTGTTAAAATATTACATTAAAGCTTTTATTTATTCAATCGAGTGGATATATGCAGAAGATATAAGACAAACCTAGGGGCTCTGAAGAGAATCCATTGGCTCCTCTCTGGTGACAAACCAGGGGCAATCAGAGCACTTCCACCTTAGTATTTGGGGATGGGGAAGCCGTGGAACATGGGATGAGTTTTATATTGACATTTTAAAAAATGTTTTATTTTATTAAGTTTTATAATTGAGTTTATTTATGTTGAAGACAGTCGGAATAAAACAGTATACCTCTCGAACGTTAATAGTCGCACTCTTCACCTTAAGGGAAGCAAAAACAGAAATAGAACTTCTGCCAACATTTTGCAAGATGGTGGACAATAATTCTAGCTCAAACTGGATGCATTTGTCTTCCAACATATTTTTGTATTCTTTTTATTATAACCAATATGGTTTATAGCTTGATAAATATCAGAGTCACCATTAATAAAATTATTAATCATAAGCCCTATATTAAGTCTGTTTTAGAATATCTAGTATATATATTTTTTTCAATAGAGTTAACCAATAGTACATCCCTTTATGTAGCGATTTTGACTCTAGTAAAAGTATATATGTGTAAGAAGACATAATTGATTGTTTGTGGCCAAAATTATGACATAATTTATGAGTAGATAAAAAATGATTTCATTTGTAGAGTGGATGAAAAAATTTATACGGTGGATTTTGATATGTCAAAGGATGTTTATAAGTGTAATATATGACTTTATATTAATGAAACTTACTCCATTGTTCTTAGAAAAAAGTACATCAAGTTAAATATCAAAACTATTAAATTGGTTGACACAAACACATAAACTTGACCAAAGAAGTTCCGGTTCATTGTTTTTTCTAAAATATGCGGACAAAGTTGTATATAAAAATCGAACCCTCAACCTCATGATTGGGATAAGAGAGCTCTAACCACTTGACCTAGTTCTGGTTCAGTGTTGGAAACCGATGTATTATGAATGTTATTTCACAAGTGAATTGCCCGTCCCATTGTAATCATTATTGTAGCCTTTGCAAATCTTATAGAAAAAAAGCTTCAACTTCTTATTTAAATAAATATTTCCTTTTCTACTTTTGAAAATCTCCTTGTTCTACTTTTCATCATTCCCCCCATTCTCCTTTGGAGCATATGACATATCATCAACTAACTCTTATCTATTTTTTTCATTTCTTATGGCCATTTTATATTACAAATGACATTATGCAAATTATACTATTTGTAAATTGCTTTGCCAATGCTAATGTCTATAGTTGCACTACGTAAAATTTCTTCATATTCTTGTGAGTTATATCAATTTCATCCTAGTTGAAGCTAGGTCATATTGAAAGATCCTTTGTGATAGGCTATCAACTTAGCAATGCGACAGAGAACATGTTGAAAGTCAAATTCATATACAATGATCTTCGTTTTGTTGGAAAAGAGGTCAAAAAATTCAATTTGATTTTTGAATCTGGAATACCTTAATTTTACTTAAAGAAAATCTACGCCAAATTTGTTGTTAGTTTATTACCATTTAATATTTCAAGTTTAAGATTGGCCTTGTAAAAAAAATCATGTCGTTTTCCAATGAAAGGGCAACAGTACTGTTTTATCTGCATTTTTAATTTATTTTTGCATGACATAAGTGACAGCAAAACCATAAAAGTTCTTAGCAAGTTGTATTGTGCCATTGTGGTAAGCAGGGAAAGCCAACAAGAGTCATACATCAGTGCATCACTATCAATTATCAGTGGGACTACCTGTGGTAATGTTTATGCACAAATTATTAGGGAAGACCGTCTACTTTTATTATAAAAATAGACCAACATTTTACTATGTGGATTTTCTTTAGCTCCCTACAAACCCAAAATAGTTGTAAATTTATATGCCTTTATTAGACCAACATGGCTTAGTCTATTTTTACGATCTCTCCTAATACTAGTTGATGTTTATGTGGGATCAAAGATTACCCTGCAACTGCAACTCTGCAAGCAAGTAAAGTTAATACAATCACGGGCCGGTCAATAACTAAGCATATCAATCCTTCACAGGTTCCTTTCATACGGAGTATCTTGAAGCCCATTTTATACACAAATTTCCTTGTTTTAGTCTAGACGCAAAACCCAAAGTGACTTACATTCCCTGTGGGTTGTGGCTGTTCAAAAATAACTGGTCCGATTGATCCGATCCGATAAATTGCTGAACTGATCCGATAATTGAGTCTCGGGTTTTTCGGATCAGATATTCAGATATTTAATGGATATTTCGGATTGGATTCTAGTATGAAACCCTGATGTGGACACTGGCTGTATATAATTCTAGCCATTGCCCTGATGTGACAAAGCAGGGTCTCATACTCTCTCCTTGACTCAAAAGTACAACAGAACTGAAACTAATGGAAATCAGTGAGTCCTCAAGCTCAGGCGCTACAGTTACAACCCAAACAGAGATGCCAGAGAATGTTGTTTACATAGAGTGACTAGAACACACCCAACGTGCTCATATGATTATCTCATCAATTGAATTCCTAATACGCAAGCCTGTTTTTCTTTTTTCCATGTCTAGACGCAGCCGACCAAAACCGGTATATAAGTTCAACAAAACGTTGAATCAACAGGCAGAAGATGCTAGCAAGAATAGAATTATATTATCACACAATAGCAGCATATATATACTAAAGGAATAGGTTGAATACAAGCCAACATAAAGTTCAAGGATGCTAGCAAACCCAGCAAGAACATAATCACTCCTCCCACAAAAGCAGCATAGATACTAGAGAAACAATTTCATATCAAATAGAAAGTACCAGGAATCAGACTATCAGATTTGATGAAGGTATACTCCTGATGGGAGTTAACCACTAATTAAGGTATTGATGTTAGGACTTTGTTCATGTTAAGGTATTAAAGTCAAAAAAGTTCATATTAAGGTACTCATACTACCATTTCTGTTAACTTTAACGGGCAATCCATTTTACTTTACTTTATTTACTCTTTATTATTTAGAGAAAAATTATTTGGCTCTCTCCTCATTCTTTTTATCTTGTACGTGCGTACCGCCACCCTTGAGTAAGTCACAGGTCACAAACTCACAACCATCCCTCTTTCTCTCTTCTCCAATCCCACCTCCATGGCCCCATCTTTCCACCCCTTTCCCCAAATACACACTTAAGACAAGAGCTTTACCTCCATGCCCAACCTCAACATCATTAGTCATCCCTCAACAGTGGCATATGCCCCTCCTCCCAAGTCCCAACTAACATGACCCTCTTGCCGCCACCCACTATATCATCAACAGCATCACTATGGCTACCATGCTTGTGACCAACCTCAACAACAATAGTCTGCACAGCAATGTTACACTACAAGCTCCACCATGGGCAGCAACAAACTCTATTTATATTCGACGGCATCAAAACATTCTTGAAAAATCACCATGACCCTCCCCCCATCCTTCTCCTCCACCATCTAAAACTCCCTATTTTTGGGGTCGTAGCAGGTCGAGGGACCTCTTTTACTGACCAGAGAACTTTTTATCTCCAAAGGACCATGGTTGTCAGTAATTGGGGTCGGAATCATGGACCAAGGATGCGACTACGCCGGTGATGGTCTGGCTTTGAGTTCCTAACAACAGAGGTGGAGATTTCTATAAATTCTGGCAAAGGGAGACGAAGTGTAGTATTGAATATTAGTTGTGTTTTATGTATAAAAACGTGGTGGTGGGCTGGTGGCTATGGGCAGATGGCTGGAGTTGGGGGTTGGGTAGGGAATGTCTGCCTGGCGTGGGATGAAGAAGGTGAAAAGGTATATAAGGAAACCAAACAAGTAGAAAAAATATGGGTTATGGATTCAAGGTTAATCTTAACGGAAAATACAACCCCAGTACCTTAAGGTGAAAAATTGACATCAATACCTTAATGTGAACCAAGTGTGAACTTGAGTACCTTCTTTGATGCTTTACTCCTCCTGATGGTTTTAACAAATCCAAACCTACGTCTACAATTCCAGAATACCACCACAAGAAACCAGGCATCACTGCGTACAGAAAACAAAGACGGCCAATCCTTCTCTTTCATACTTGCATGCCATCTTTGACGAAAGCTCTGAAACGAAGGCTCTGGAAGTCTGACGTAAAAAATCACAATATCGCAATACATACACAACTATCCCTGCTCATCTAGTCACGCAGACGTTATTAGCCAATCTCAATCCACAATGTCAAGCACAGAATCCTAAGACTTTGCCGAGATAGAGGATTGGTAGAGGTGTGTAACAGTGTAAGCATGTCAGACAGCAAAACCATTTTTTAGCTTTCCTAGCAGTTTCCATTTGAATAATTGCAGATCAACTCCGTCGAGGGCTTTTGGTAGCTGTCCAAGCGAGGAACTTGATATCTTTGACCTATCTCCTGAAAATGATGTTCAGCTTCGGAAATTTTTCGGAAAAATTCTCTTTCATGCATGATTTCTCCGAAAACACAGCATAGCTGTCAAGTTGAATAACATCTTCCACACTGAAATCATCACAGAAAAGCTGCCTACACGAGTCTGGAAATTTCATCTCACAACCATCAGTGATCAACCCATCACCAAATATTCCACATTTCCTAGCTTTCAATATTTTCCTTCTTTTTGTTTTGGGGGTTGACATGTCTGTAAACTTGTGATCTTCATTGTTGAGCGACTGTATAGTGAAGCATCAAGCTTGAGCCAAATCAATGCTTAATGAAGAATTATACTCCGTAGTAGTTATTAATAAGACAACAAATCAAAGATCCAGCAGATATCGATTCAGAAAGTTGAAACCAATAAAGTTTCTTCAGAATCCAACTTTTCTTTAGCAATTGCCTTTACCTGCCAGCAATTAGAGTATCAACCCTCACAAAAATTGACTAAACTGAATTAGTATACCTATCAGCTTTGTCAAATCCAATTCATGTTCAAAGTAGAGGTCCACAGCAAGTAGTGACGCAACAAAATTCCCAGCAACCAAAGACAGTCACCTTCTCTTGTACATATGCAGGCTCCGGAAGGTATTAAAAAGACAACCACAATAGCATGCTCTGGAACAAAAACTACAACCCTCGCTTATCTGATCCACAATGCCGAGCAAGGAGAGTCTGCAAGAGACTTTCCAGGCACCGAGGATTGGTCGAGGTGCGCAAAGATGCCAGACGCACAAGTCGCGAGCAAACAGTGAGACCATTATTTGGCTTTCCTAGCATTTCTCACTCGAATATTTACACACTAATTCCCTTAAAACTTTCGAGTAACTGTCCGAGTAAGGAACTTTGCATCTTTGAGACATGTTCTTGAAATGTTGTTCAGCTTCGGAGATCTTTCCTTTGGCGCATAATGCCTCCATGAACACAGTAAAACTGTCAAGTTTAATAACATGTGCTGTACTCAAAGCATCAGAAAAAACTTGAGTGGCCTTCTCCAGATCTCCACATTTACAGTACACATTTATCAAGCAACTATATAATGTTGCATCCAAGATATGACCATCTCGGAGCATGGAAGACACAAGCTCTTCAACTTCTCGAACCCTACCTTCAGTTTCCGAAAGACTAGACATTACAGTAACATATGACGAGACATTCGGAGTATAACCCAAACCAGGCATCCCTTTCAGAAGAAGAATTGCATCATCGAGTTCCACTTTCTCTACAAGAACTTTCAATACAGCATTGAAACTAGTAATACTAGGCTTAACGCCTCGCTCTATCATCTCCTTCATAAGATCCATCGCCTCATTCGCCCGTCCCAATTTGCAACACCCATTCACAAGCACTCCATACGCCTTGATATCGGGCTCTATCCCTAACCTAATCATGTCCCTGAGATGTTTAAAACCCTCATCTAATCTCCCAACCACACACATTCCCCTCAACAAGCTCGTATGAGTAACGACATCATCCTTCAACCCATTCAACCTCATCTTCGTCAGCATCTTCCTCGCCTGATCAACCTCCCCAACCAAACAAAACCCGTTAACAAGCGCGTTATAAGTAACCAAATTCGGCTCAACACCCCGCACAACCATCTCATCAAAACACCTCATGGCCTCCCCCATCTCCCCTTTCTTACAATACCCATCAATCAACGCAGTATACGCCACCACATCCGGCAAACACTCCCCACCACTCACAATCATCCTATCCACAATCTCCCTCGCCTCGACCATCATCCCCTTCCTACAATACCCACTCACCATCGTACAATACGTAACCGAATTCCGCCTACACGGCATTCCATCAAACACCCTCCTCGCATCCCCCACCATCCCCGCCTTGCAAAACCCCCTAATCATCGTCGTATACGACACAACCCCCATCCTCACGCCCTCCTCCTCCGCTCTCTCAAACACCGCCCGCGCCAACGCAACCTTGTTCGCCCTGACCAGCACACCGAGCATGGCGGAAAGGCAGGCGGGGGTGTGGGAGTAGTTGGTGGGGTTGGGGTGGGGCCGGGAGGCCCAGGTGAAGAATAGGAGGGCGTGGTGGGGGTTGGGTTGGGACTTGATGACGTGGATGACTAGGGATGGGGTTAGGGATGGGGAGAAGGGGGTTAGTTGTGGGATGTTTTGTGGGGTGGTGGGTTTCGGTGGGGTTAGGGTTTGGAGGGTTTTTGTTATGGTGGTTATTATTGAGGGTGGTGCTTGGGTGGTGGTGAAGGGTGGTTTTGTGGTGGTTATGAGTCTTGATGCCATGGTGGTTGTGGTGGTGGAAACTAGGAATGTGGCTTACTCTCTTGTTAGATACTCTCTATCGGAAAGACATCACCGGGTGGTATCGAATTTGGATGTCATCTCTCTACTCACAAGTTAACGTTTGTTTTTTTATATTTGTTGAGGTCATATTTTTACCATTTATAACTCACTATTATGATTTTTAAAATTTATAATAGTTAGAATTGTATTGAAAGATACTTTCATATGGTTATTTTTATATATTTTTTCAAATTATAATTTTTTAAGTTATTAATGGTCAAAGTATGACTTCAAATAGTGTCAAAATAAATGTTAACTTATAAATGGAACAGAGGGAGATTATGAGAGAGGTGGCGCCCAAATTCAGTTTCATTCAATGTAAAAGCACAGATTCTTATATTAGGATCTACTCTTTCACCTGGAGTGTAAAAATTAAAGAGGGGAGTGTAAAAATCATTTTCCCTCTCTATTCCACTCAATTCTCGCCATCTTCCTTCTGACATAAAACAAATACAAAGTAGGGAGAATCAAGTTCCAAACTCATACTTCCTCCGTTTCAAATTAAACTTCATAGTTGACATTTTT
>CAAKMY010034358.1:0-23042 GCA_901111285.1 Corrigiola litoralis | reverse complement strand
CAGAAATTAAAACTACACAACCCGGCAAACCCCGTGCACCCATACTTGTATATATACCCCAAACCCTCATATGCCCTCGCATAAGTTCCCAGGCCTCGCATATCGTGTAGTTACCTTTGTTGATGGGTTGTTGAATATGTACTAAGTTTGCAGTGTCCCTGTTTTGGTTGTAAGATATGGAGTATAATGGTGGTAGTTTGTTTAGTCGTAGATGTAGTTAGTGCTGGTGTACGTGACTTGCCGTAGCTGTTATTATTATCAAACTAGCAGGGTGTCATTTTTAGTAAGCTTGAAGTACAACCTCGTTTTAATGTCGTCGTTGGAAAATTTAGATGCGGCTAGTATGGTGCTGTAGGTTGCTATTTTGCATTGATTGGTTAAGTTGTTATTGGTATTGATGGTTAGGCAGTAGTAGTAGCATATATCAAGCTGAACCTTACGATAACAAAAAGTAGTAGTGTACGTAAGTACGTTAGATGATGAATTCAAGAAAAGGCGGCAAATTTGGGAGTGGAGTATTGGGCTATTGGCTGATGTTATTTTTGTACGTGACCGAATATGTTTCATATGGTACTGATGATTTATGAAGTTTTGGTTTTTCATAAATTTAAGCCTAATGCTCATTAACTTAAAATTAGTATAGGATTTGTGTGATATACGTGGTACGTGGTTATTAAGCATAGTTAAGTGACCCGATGCTATAATTGTTATGTAGATTGCGGGTTTGTAGAAGAGCCTTTTTGATTTTGAGTTGCTTTCCAGTGATCAATTAAAAGGTAAGATTTTGTACTCAAAACTTTTAGAAGGTTTCAAGTAAGTATTTTTATGACTCTTATTTTGAGTAAATTTTATTTAAGAAGTATTGAGAACTTGTTTATTTTCAAGTTTACTCGTATTGAGATTCAAGTTAAGTTCGAGATTTTATTATGGGGTTTTGTTTTCCCCAAGAGAAGTTAGTAAGAAGGATTTACAAGTTTTTGTTTTCAGTTTTAAAGTCATTGGTTTAAGGATATATGGGTATTTTACTCTATTACTTATTAGTTACTGATGGCGATTTTTGATCAATAATTCGCTCTTCCTTTAGATCCTTCCTATGGGGTTCGATTACCTTTGTAGGGATGCATGCACTAGGGGACTACTGGTTAGTTATGGGAGTGGTGTGCCCAGAGTCACTGATAGGCTTGTGAGCGGGGCACTGCTCACAAGTCAAGTAACTCCTTTTATTCCTGAGATTTAGTAAGAGTTTTTTGGTATGAGTTATTGAGAAGAAGGTTTCAGTTTTAGTTTTATAAGTTTTGATTTATGAATTTTATTATCATTATTTTATCCAATTAAAGATTTTTGCTATAAATGTTTTGTAAGTTATATCTTGCCTGCACATATGTTTGGGTCTTAGCTCTTTTATGTACGGAATCTGGCTCAGCCTTTGGCTGATACTACCGTCATGTGTGCAGGTACTTGAAGGTTATCTAGTTGGGAATGGGCGAGCGAGGATTTATTTAATAGTTTTAGACTTCGTTTAAATACGCTTCCGCAATTCATAAACTTTACTTTACATAGACTTATTTATGGTTATTAAGTTTCAATAATTCATTCCTAGACTTATTTATAATTTGGGATGTAATAATTTATTTAGAGACTTGAATTTATATGGTTTAGTTAGTCATCTTTTACCTTGCGATTGTTTTAGTTAACAGTCGCGGAGTAGCACCCCTTGGTTTTCGGATTTATTTATATAAAATAAGTTTTAAAAAGGCCAAAAATTTAGGGGTGTTACACCTGGCTCTAATAACAGAATGAAAATACCCAGTATTTTCATCTCCCTCCTTTAGCCAAGCAACCTTACCTTTTTGCTTCAAAAAACTGTTCCTAGCATCCCTTAACTGAAGCAACCTACTAGCAGTATCCTTTTCCATCAGATGCAGCTCCTCATTCAGCAAATCAGCCCTCAAAGCCTCCTGAATAGCAGCCAAATCTGTCAAAGTCCTCTCAAATTCTCCCTCCACATCTGAATACAGACTCTTGTTAAGCTCTTTCAAAGGCTGCTTCAGAAACTTAAGTTTCTTAACCAGCTTGAACATCTTAGTGCCCTCAAACCTTTGCTGCCAACCATTCATCACAACCTCTTTAAACTTACATGCCTTACTCCACATGTTAAAATATTTAAATGGTTTAATACCAATCCTCTACTCCAGCTTGATATAAACCACACAAGGAGTGTGATCAAAATACCCTTTCGGATGAAAATGAGCATAAGCATCACTCATATGCTCAAGCCAGGCCTCATTTACTAGCACTCTATCTATCTTACTATAGACTCTGCTAGCTCCTGATCTTTTATTATTCCAAGTGACCAGAGCACCTATGGACTTAATGTCAGTCAGCTCACAGGCTTGGACACAATCTCCAAATTCCCTGATCTCAGTCTCAGTAACCATAGACCCCACCCTTTCATCAAACTTAAGCACATTATTAAAATCTCCCATTACCACCCAAGGCACAGAACACTGCAGCTTGATATTCCTCAAAATAGCCCATAACTCATTCCTCTCCTTATCATCATTAGAACCATAAACCATTGAGCACAGAAACAGCACCCCAGTAGCAACACAAGTCACTTCCATATGAATAATTTGCTTCCTAACTAACACCACATTAACAGTATACTTACTAGGTTTCCAGACCACCCAAATCCTCCCTTTTGCACCAGCTTGATTATTAGTACAAACCGACCAATCATCAAACATAGTATTATAAACCCTATCAACATTACTATTTTTTATTTTAGTCTCCACCAGGCCAAATAAGCTAGCTTTATTGAAGTGCAAAAACCATTTTATGTCTTTTTACTTTGCTAACTGATTCATGCCCCTCACATTCCAGAATCCTATGTTATCCATGATCAACATTTGGACCCTGGTCACCCCCATTTTCATCACCTTCACCTTCTACACCAGCAGCAAAAATCTCCACAGACAAAGCCTGAGCATAAGACTTGCCAAAAACAAGAGCAGTTTGTTGACCAGCAGTCTGTTTGGACATCGGTAACCTCCTATGAGTTTGTCTGGACATTTCACCATGCAAAGGAGCTGTCTTCTTAGGACCAGTTTTAGTGGTTTTAGAAGTGATAACACCAATGGTGCCATTTGCAGGAGGGGTAACAAAAGTGACAGCAGCAGCCGTCTGAACTGGCTTCCAGACTTGCTTTTGCCCTGTTTTCTTCCTACACTCCTCCTTAGTATGACCAAAACCTTTGCAAGTCTCACAACAAACAGGTCTCCAATCATACTCAACTCCAACAGTTACTTCATTATCATGTTCATCAGAAAAAAAATAAGAAAATCAGGCATTTCTTGGTTGATCTCAACTTCAACCATAACCCTAGCATAAGCCAGTCTTGCCTTATACTTTGTAGGGTCATCAAGTTTAACTGGATTACCAACCAGACTTGCGATTTTCTTCAAGCAATCCTCACCCCAAAACTTCAAATCAAGTCTCATCATTTTGACCCACACAATGACAACATTGACACTCATTTTTTCCAACTCAATCCCCTCATGCCACGCCTTCACAACAAGCGGTTTGTTGTCAAACAAATAATACCCAGCTTTTAAAACTGTCTCCTTTTCAGCCTCAGACACAAACCTAACAATGCAAACACCATTAGGAAGCATGCTCATGTTACTTATGCCATTTGTAGCCCAAATACGACGCAAATATCCACTTAAAACAGCCCAAGGTGGACGAGCACCAAGAACATAGCAAACTACAGTAGATGACCAATAAGCAATTTCTGGAGCAACATCCTCTGAAGAAAGTTTTAAGCTTTTACCTTGCTTTTTGCTACTAGTAGGCACAACAAAAGGAGGAGACTTTTGTTTTTTCCCACTAACCTCTGTCCATGAAGACTCACTTCCTTCAACACTGTCAACAAGACCCTCTTCTTCCTGAGCAACTTCACCAATAATACCAGAATTGTCCACCAGTTCCTCCACATGTTCTTCACTATCAGTAAAGCTATAAGCTTTTGCAGCATTCAAATCATCTAAAGGCCTTATCTTTGCATTGTCAGCTGACGTCGGACCCTTCCTACTGTCCTTAACCAGCTCATATTTCAAGCCTTGCTTTGTCTGTTGTGACATTGTTCCATTTTTTTGAGACTTTTTTTGTGTAACAACTTTCTTGGATCTACCCCTTGCCATGGCACAAACTTTGTAGGAGATATTTTAAGCTTTCCTAGAGAGGGATGAGAGTTTCTCTCTCTAAGTTAGACATGTTGCTTTGTGTGGAGGACACATACTCCAACATTAGGCTAACAGGAGTCTAATATGTTATATTAGTTCGGCTACAATATTATGCTAACACATAGATCTAATTAGGCTACTATTTGTTTTGAATTAGACTATGACACATATTAAATTAGCCTAATATCATAACACACAACGCCTAAAAGTCAAGCCTTCATAACTTTGAATTGCCTATTCACACACTTAATTTAATAAGTAGTTTTAGTTAGGCTATTAGGTTTTATGAATTAGGCTAACTACTGAACTAAATTAGGTTAACCGACACATAATGAAAAAATCTTGCAACGCATATAGTATGTCGTAGCAACAATGACAGATCCTAAACGGAAGACATGAGCGATAAATAAAAAAAAGTCATCAGTACACTTGTAACATACCTGAAACATAAACATCGTTGTTGTTACTATCATGTACAATCAATTCTTCATCGATAACATTATTTCTGGCGAATAAAATCAACATCACCATGATCCGGTCTTGATGATTGTCCTTCCTCCATTGACAAATAGATACAACGTATATGATAAGTGATAAAATATTTGCCTACTAAATTAATGAAAATAATATGCAAAAGATTTTACTAACTTTTTTTATGAAAGATACAGATGATGAAAGATGAAAGATGAGACATGAGACATGAGAGTGAGTGATGTGTGGTGAATGAATATGTGAGATATCATCATAACTGTTTAACTACAATCATGGGCATTCAAAATAAGCATTTACTACTTCTACTACAAACATGGGCATTCAAAGCAAGCATTAACTGTGTCTTGATTTTTTTTATTTTTTTTAATTTCTCAATATGTGAATTTACCTACACTACCCCTTGTTGTACATACAACATGTTGTATGATTCTTATTGCGGAGTTAATGGGGATGTCGAGAATGAAGGTAGCCAGAATTCAGTTTGGGAGGGAGAATGAAGGGGAGAAGTGATAAGGTACTTAGGATTCATTCAATTTGGGTGGGAAATGTATAAGGGCATAATGATTATATTTGTGTTTTTGTATGGAAAAAGGATTATTAGATGTTTGAGAGGTGTATAAATAGCAGTGGAGACATCAATAGCCATGGCGTCTCGAAAAGAGGCGCTGGGTGTGGCGCTACAAATGTAGGCGTTGGGCCTGGCGTTACAAAAGTAGGCATCGAGCCCATATGGTCTCTCTGGTTTCTAGACTTGAATCTATGCAGGCCTGTGGTCTGGTCTGGACTTTGGAATTCGTTTCCTTAGTGGTGTGCTTTGCAAAATGTTGTATTTGCGGCTTTTGCTCTTGCTGATATTAGTGAAGTGATTAAACTTTTACCGAGAGGGAATCGATTCCTTGAACTATCAGTGTCTTTGAAAGGTTAATAAATATAATCGAGGCAAAACTGCCTTTTTATACAACAAAACTCGTGTTTAGGTGAGTCTTGGCGAATTGTAGGCCTAAGAGCTAAAATGGTGGTTATGTACTATCATAGTCTAATTCTGCTATTTCAGACAGGTATATGAAAAAGGAAGGATGTAGCTAAGCGTCGGATGTAGGTCCTACGTCCAAGGAATGTCATGTAACAAGGCACATGGCACAGTCTATTTATCATCATAGGGCTGAATATGTGAGGATGGGTTCAGGCGTCTACGCCTCCCGTGGTTTTTCCCGATTCAAAGGGTTTTTCACGTCAAAAGTCTTGGTGTTCATTTTATTTAATTTTCATTATTGTTTATTAATATGTTTAATACGCTTAGCAGTAATATACATACCTAGTTGGTCCCAATTCATTCATAAATTCAATTATTGTTTTTTTAACCAAAACAATACCAAAAGGAAATTACTTGACTCACGAGTCCAACAAGGCCCCTCTCTAAATTCGGCTATAAGAAGATTAATATAATTGACTTATAAACCAAATCCTCTCTACTATACTTAGATTTGAAACAACTAGCATACTACCTTTTTTTCGACAACAGTCAAAATAAAAGAGGGAGAAGTATTAGTCGAACCATATAGAGGATTCTTCCTAAAACAGAGAGAGGAGGAGAGTTAATGGGGATGTCGAGAATGAAGGTACCAGAATTCAGTTTGGGAGGGAGAATGAAGTGAAGGGGTGATAACGTATTTAGAATTCATTTAATTTGGGTGGAAAACGTATAAGGGCATAACGATTAAATTTGTATTTTTGGCTGGAAAAAGGATTAGGTAGTGAAATTCTAATAAATAACCTTAAAGGTAGTTGGTTTGAAAATTTTTATAAAATATAGCATGTTGGAAATGGAGTAAGTTAAAGGTCTTTCTATGAATGTTTCCTTTTTTTATTGTTGCTAATTTAAGTTAATTGCCGCTTTCGGTAGGTCCAATTAGTAATGGTGTGCAAAACTGTAGTATGTCATTCGCAATAGGTGTTCCTGATGAGGGCTAAACATTCTGTCAAAGAGCTCACTTTCAAGCTCACACTCTCAGTACACGTTTCTCTCCATCCGAACCCTGGTAATCTTTTCTCTGCCTTGTTATTCTCTTCAGTTTCATCTACTTTTTCTCATTTCAAACCTCATCAAACAAATCATGCGATACTTAATGGAAAAAGAAACGATTTTGATAGAAAAGAACTCAAGTATAAGGCAAATGAGCATGTGGGTCCCAAGCAAAAAATGTGTATACAGTCTAGTTTGCCGAGTACAGTGGTAGAAAACCAGGATTTTGACAAAAATGGAAGTAGGTTTGATGAAGAAGAGAGTGATTTTGTTGAGGATGATGACTTTGGGATGTTTGATTCCTATGACAAAGGAAAATGCCGGCGAGATGAGAAGAGTAAAATTTATGAGAAGGATGAGAGTGAGTTTAGGCACCCTTTGGTTAGAGAAACATGTAGGCTACTTGCATTGAGATCAAAATGGAACCCTGACCTTGAGGGTCAATTGAGACATGTCCTGAGATCTCTTAAACCGCGGCAAGTTTGTGCGGTCCTGCACTTACAGGCTGATGAAAGGGTAGCTTTAGAGTTCTTTTATTGGGCTGACAGGCAATGGCGCTATCGCCATGACCCGATTGTTTACTATGCCATGCTTCAGATTCTTAGTAAGACTAAATTGTGTCAGGGTGCTAGGAGGATTCTCAGTCTCATGCGCAGGAGGGGTGTCCATCGTAGTCAAGAGGCTTTCGGATATTTGATGGTTTCTTATAGTAGGGCAGAGGAATTAAGGTTTGCAATGGGGGTTCTTAGTATGATGCACAAGGCAGGGGTTCAACTTAACCTGTCGATCTGTAACACTGCGATTCATGTCTTAGTGATGGGTGGCAGATTAAATAGAGCTTTGAGATTCCTGGAGAGGATGCAAGTTGCTGGGATTGAACCTGATGTTGTTACATATAACTGCTTGATCAAGGGTTATTGTAACATGGGTCGTGTGAAAGATGCCATCAAACTGATTGATGACATGTCTCTTAGGGGGTGTGCTCCTGATAAAGTTAGCTTTTATACTGTAATGGGTTACTTTTGTAAGGAGAATAATGTGACGGAGATAAAAGTGTTATTTGGCAAAATGATGGGCTATAACTTGCTGCTGGATATGGTCACTTACATTAATCTCATTCATATGCTTTGCAAGCATGGATATAGTGATGGGGCTTATGAGTTTATAAGAGAAGCACAGGAGCAAGGATTTCGAGTGGATAAAGTTGGTTATACTGCATTAGTTCACTCTCTTTGCCGAGAAGGTAGGATAGAAAAGGCAAAAGAAGTTGTAAATGAAATGCTTGAGAAGGGTTCTATCCCAGATATAGTGATTTATACTACTCTTGTAGATGGGTTTTGTCGGGTGGGTAGTATAGATCAAGCTCAAAACATGCTTCAGCAAATGTACAAAAATGGTTGTAAACCAAACACTGTATCACATACTACCTTGCTAAATGGCCTTTGTCGAATCGGGAGATCATCTGAGGCTCAAGAATTGATGGATAGAAGTGAAGAGGAATGGTGGACACCAAATGCCACAACATACAGCGTTGTGATGCATGGCTTACATAGAGAAGGAAAGCTGTTTGAAGCTTGTGATCTGGTTAGAGAGATGATTGTGAAGGGTTTCTTTCCCTCTCCAGCTGAGTTCAATTTGTTGCTTGTATCTCTTTGCAGAGAAGGCAAACCAGATGAGGCTAAAAGGTTCATGGAAGAGTGTCTAAGCAAGGGATGCGACATCAATGTGGTAAACTTTACAACTGTAATTCATGGATATTGTCAAAAAGGTTCTTTGGAGGGTGCTCTGTCTTTACTTGATGATATGTATTTGGTTAACAGACGTCCTGATGTCGTAACATATACAGTGATTATCGATGCATTTTGCAAAAGGGGTAAAATGGAAGAGGCAGCTGATCTAGTGAAGAAAATGCTGGGAAGGGGCATACTTCCATCCCCTGTTACATACCGGACAATAATTCATCGATATTGTCAGCATGGTAAGGTGGAAGATTTGATGAAGCTATTGGAGAAGTTGCTGCCTAAGCAACCCTACAGGACTGCATATAATCAAGTTATTGAAAAGCTCTGTAGCTTTGGATACGTAACTGAGGCTTACAGCCTTATGGGTGAAGTTCTGAGAACAGCTTCTAGAATTGATGGTCATAGTTGTCATGTACTCATGCAAAGTTATTTAAAGAGAGGGAGTGCTGTTTCAGCTTACAAAGTTGCTTGTAGAATGTTCAATCGCAATTTGACACCTGACTTAAAATTATGTACAAAGGTCAGCGAGAAACTGTTCTTAGATGGATATAGGAAAGAGGCGGATAATCTTGTGACTCGGTTTATCGAACGGGGCCTCATATCACCTGCTATTGTATAAATGGTCGGTTTCAAGAAGTTTTTGTGTATTTGAAGACCATAAGGCCCTATCTGTACAGCCATTTCTAATTCTGCAAACACTCTTTCCACCAAGGTGCAAATTTGTCCCATTGTTCCTAGCTCTTTGTCTTCTTGTTTAATTATTTGTAAGATCTACTTATCTTACTAGTTTTATATCAAGTAAATCTCCACAGCTTGCATCTGATTCCCTCAGTGGTTATTCTGATTCTTCGATATCTTGATTCTCTATATAGAAAAGTAAAATACAGTATATGTTGTGCACTAGAATCTTTCGGTCATGTAAATCTTGTCATTGTGACGTCTGTGATTCTCGATGCCTGTATCTTGATACGACTTTTCCTGTTGCATTTAGTTTCTATGTTGTCAACGAAGCGAGATGGTTCATGCATGCATACTAAAATATTAGAGGTATGCATCTTGCTGTTCAGTGCTGTACATGTGATATTCTGTTAATCTGCAAGTTGTGGAGCTATTGTACTTTGTCATGCGATGAGAGCTGTTAATTTGCAAGTTCCATTCTTGGTTATCATGTTGTCTTGTGTGAGATTTCTAAGACCATTAGCAAAAATAGAAATATCTTTTCTTTGATAGCATGTTCCTTCTTCAAAATTCTATAATTTTTTTCTGGGAGTGGCTTTGTCTCTTAAGCTGTTTTTTTTTTTTTTTTTTTTGTGTGTGAATTGAATGAAGTGATTCTACCTTCCAAGTGGAAAGGAACATAGCTATAGTGAAGTAAAAGTAAACAATAAGGTTTGGATTTTACTTTCTGTGAGCATTAGTGCAACCTGTATTGTAATGGGAGACAGTATGCCTGTGATAAGAATCTGGAATAGCAACAAAACCTCGCTCTAATTACTGACAGATTCAATTAGCTTACCTGACGGGATGTGGTCTTTACTGGTTCCTATAAAATTGTAAAATCTGACCCTGATGCTTGTTTGTGTCAGTGAAGGAGTATATCTTTTCTCTGTGAAAAACCAGTTCCTGAATGTTCGTTTGACAATTAGAAGTGAATCGTTGGCTGTCCTTTGAAATATAACCTGTCATTCAATTTGTTTCTTGTCATTGCCAATTCCATTTGTTTTTCTTTTTGATAAAAATATAGATGGTTTCATAGATTAATAGCCATACGGCATCTACAATTGATATCAAGGTACAATGGAAACAAATTTAACAAAATCAAACAACAATCTTCTCCAAAAAAACTAAGGATCCTTTGTGTCAGATCTACCATAATTGTATACCCTTTATTCAATAATCGTTTTTTCAATATACAACCTTTTGCTAGGGGGCCTCTTGATCCAACGCAGTCTCGAAGAAAGAGCTATAAGTGTCTCAGTTGCCAATTCCATTTGTTGAATGGTCTGAAATGCTGCTTTCAGGAAATTGTTTGACTGTCTCGAACATAGTTCTCTTTCCCAGGCTGGAAAAGAGACTTCTGAGTAGGCTGATTAATCCAAATCTTGATCAGAACTTTTCCCTAGTAAATACTGCAGATTCTACCATTGGTCGACCATTCTAATAACTGGACGATGCTGGAAATGTTGTTATCCTTCCCAAAATCCCATTCTTCAAAAAGAGAAAAAGAGAAAAAATGATTATTTTCTCTCCTTCTGAATCTGATCCAGTCTTCCAAAACTTTTGTTGAGGGCTGGAGGCTATAGGAAGTACAAGCATTTACCTCAATCCCGTTGTATTTATAGTACTTCTAATTTCTGAGTAACCAGAAGCACTTCATCTTCATAATAGAACCTAAAGTTTACCCCTTAGCACCACTGCTTATATTTCCTCCATCATTCTAGACTTTAAACATTTTTCATTTTGGGTTGTCCCCATGGAATTAAAACTCGACCGTGACTCCGCGACGCGATCGCATCGGCATGGATTTTAGTTCGAGTTTACCGCAACCACAATTAATGCTTTTGGTAAACCTCAGCGCATGAGTTTACTCTTGTGAACTTGCACAAATGTTGAGCTTCCACCAATTTTGTCTTCTCACTTCTCAGGACACATTCACTCTGTTTCCTATGTTTAGGGTGTGATAGCAAATGTAATACAACTTTATGTACACTCTCCAGCCGATAACTGTGTTACCTTTGTTTCTGATAGAAGGAGAAAGAGCTGGGTTGTGACTTCTAGGTGATGTTTCAGGTGGCCCTTTCTATTTACAGAACCAACTTCCTAGTTGTTGCATTGCCATTTGTTGAGTAATACTTCTCTTTGCTTGGTTTATAGGTTTACTCAATTTTTTGTTTTATTGTCTCTAGCTGAAATTGTGCACTATACTCAGTGTGGTTCTTGCATTGGTTTGAGAGTGTAATATCTTCGAGAAACCAAAAAACTTGCGTATGTACTGGTGCAGCTTTATCTAGAAGTGTTCACAATTTTGTCAGTACCGATTGTTTAAACTAAGTGATCTCAGTACAATATCGGCTCAAGTATATTTAACTCACTTTGATGACAACAGTGTCTCACCTTTTTTTCCCTGATTTTCATCTTCAAGAGGTAATAGGGATCTCATATTTGATAGGACATGGTTGGAGATTCCAACATTTTTATACAGTTAATAGGCTTTCTTTGGTTTTAATTTGCAAGTTGAGTGGAAGCATTAAAGTAGTAGAAATAAGTCTCGTATTGACCTACCAAATGATGCAGCTCTTGCTGTCTAAATATCAATTTAAGGCGTGCCAGGTAGTTCTTATGGTATATCCATTATTCAAATTTTAATTATCTCCATATGATGCATATTGATTTCACTTGTGATACATTTGGTCAGTTTCTATGCTTTAGTCAGTGTGGTTGACTAATTGGACAGATGAGTACATCTATCTGTGCAACTAATTATTAGAACTAGATTAAAGCATCGCTGAGCTGTGCAATTGCATGTCTGCTAACAGTGTCTTTGTGAAGATTGTATTTTCACATGGATCAACCCTATTGTAGTTTTGGTTTATTTTAATGGTTTCGTTAAGACATACAATAACAATTACAACAATAAAGCACTCTAGTACCTTCGAAGAGGCTCCAGCACAAGCAGGCCAGGAGCTCAGGGTGCCTGTTGTAATGACTTAGTAGTACTTTATAAAGAGGTTGTTTCCAACTGACCTTGAGATGAAGTGAGTTGACCATATGATATTCCATTATAATAGATAGCAAGGGGTTTTATAAACCATCTTGATTTAGTCCATTATCTTGCAAACCAAAGAACTATGAAGCTTGGGCTTCATTGGAAATATTTAAAGACATAATTATGTCTTAAATCATTAAGTTTCTGTATGACTCCTGTCGAGACAGATTTTTTTTTTTTTTTTTATTGTGTGTGTGTTTGTTTTTTTTTTTTTTTGCATGCAATACGGCGATTTTACATTTTTCCTTGCATTACAATGCGGACTTGCAAAGTTTATTTGTTGCCCCGATGTTTGACAGAACTTATCAACACCTTCCTGACTTTTTTCTGAGCAATTTGATGATAGTGCTTGTGGTGTTTTTGGTATACCTGACTTGTGGTAGTTTATTTGTTGCCCCTTCATTTGATAAATGTCATCAACATATTCCCAAATTTGCTTTCAGCACCTCATTAGTATATCTTGTGGTGTTTTTGGTATGCCAACTTATGGTAGTTTATTTGTGCCCCGACATTTGACATAACTTATTAAGAATTTCTCAGATTTCCTTTCAGCACTTTGATGATTATGCCATGTGGTTTATTTATTATGAATTTATGTTCGCATGGCCTATTTGGTGATATAGGAACTTCATGGACTGGAAAGGAAACAGCTGGGACCCAGAAAGGTAAGCTTGTTTGCTGCAAGAAGTTTGGAGGATCACAGGGTTGTTTCTAATGAGGTTAGAGAGCATAGTAATCACAGGCTGGACGGTGTTCAACATTGCAGATCAAAAATCTTGGAAGCCCCCAGAACCAGGTGTTGTTAAATCAACTTCGATGGAGATGGCTGTACTGGATGCGCTGTTCAGACTCAAGGTGAAATGGTGATTTCTTTACGCACTATTGTAAAGAGAAGGTACGGTTTGTATTCACCAGATGTGGCCGAGAAAATGGCTTTGCGGGATATTCGGGTGACCTGATTCCTTGAATGCAATCGCTCATGTCACCTCGAAGTGGAACGAGGTACTTCGTAATAACTTTGTTGACTGGCTAAAGCCATCATTCATTATCATTTGCTCGGAGAATTTTAACTTCAGATGAGCTGACCTTTAGGAAGTAATAAATAAATAAATAAAGCACTTCTATTTGTCGTGTAGCTATGATCTTATATCAACCTGAGCACCAAGTACTGTGGTGTGTCTTCGTTTGGTACACTCATCAGGTTTGGGGTGTGTTTGGGATTTGCGCTTTATATAGCGGCGGGAGCCGAGTGTTGTGCCCTTGTTCTATAAACTAATGGATTGATGAGATAATTTAAACAAAAACATAAATGTACAAACAAGAAAAGGTAAAAGAAAAAGTTCTATGATTACTTGTGGACCCGTGGTATTTTTCTTTCTTTTGATGTTTTAATAATCATTTTATTTTCACCAATTCTTTAAATAAGCTTTTTCACATTTGTCTAGGTCATATTTTTACCATTAATAACTCAAAATATAAAATTAACAAATATATAAATTTA
Organism: Corrigiola litoralis; assembly: GCA_901111285.1. NCBI lineage: Eukaryota > Viridiplantae > Streptophyta > Magnoliopsida > Caryophyllales > Caryophyllaceae > Corrigiola > Corrigiola litoralis. The sequence continues at coordinate 9,274 of CAAKMY010034358.1, read as the reverse complement.
TAATGGTTGGATTATAATTAAGAACAACAACACTTTTATAGGACTGTCTTTTATAAATTACAAAAACACGGCCCATAACCAGGCCCAAACACTTTAAACAACACAGATTCCATTTGACGTACAATAACCATTAAATCCCTGTCTCACTGAACATCATGACTTTCCCTCTCCTGTTTCACTTGTTCATCAAATCATTGCCGCACCTTCAACCACAACTCTCGCCTACACCAGACCTCCATAAACTCTTATCCCCTTCACAACCATCTATTCTAAGTGGATTAGGTGCCCACGATCGATGCAATGAGCGGGTAGTGTATGGGTGCAGGTGGTATAAAGTAGAGGAGAGAGAATAGGGATAACTAGTAAAGTATGTGTCAGTGGTTGTTGTGGCGAGTAAGGTATAGTTAGGAGTGGTGTGGGGAAGATGTGTGGCAAGGAAGTTTTGTTGGGTTGTTTCAAAGGAGAGGAGGGTGGAGACGTGGAGCCATGGGTAGTGAACTGGTTAGTGGTGGCGGCAAGAAAAGGACAAAGAAGAACCAAATTATTGATCTTTTAACTTAACAATTTACCATTTTAAATTAAAAAATCACTATTTTAAGTTAAAAATTAAAGTCTTGTAAACTAACACTTTTCAGTTAAAAATTTATATTTCATCGAATAATTTTTCACCCTCTACCACATTTCATCCACACTCTCATGTGTACGCCACATGCCTGCCACCTTGAGCACAAAAATTGAATTAAATCAACACAACTGTTCAAAATCAAAGTTTAAACCAAACTCTCAGCACCATCAACAAAAACATAACCCTAATCATCACCACCACGACCACCACCAAAGCACTAAGCCAAGCACAACTTACCCATCATTTCAGTTACAACTCACATACACACCATTGAAACTAAACTCCAAAGCCTCCATTACTAGACCCCTACCCCCACACCACCACCATAAACATTAACCATAACTCCCATTCCAGATCTAACAATAAGTTAAAACATTGATTTTTCGTATTAAAAGTGTGAATTTTCATATTTAAAATATGAGAAATTAGCAATACATACGAAAACCAGATGGTAAAATTTGAATCGAATTAAGTAAGGTTTTCGAACCCTAAGACAAGATTTATGACCCTAAAACCTCATTTTTTTGCGACAAAAGTCTCAGACCACTGAAACCACCAAATATCCTCTACGGTAGGCCCACCTCCTCCACTTTATGTAGATGCCACAAAATATTAACAGCACCACCATCCGCATACCAAATAAAAACTCAAGACTACAGACCTACATTCATTAGATTCAATCATTAATCACTAGAAAATCACAAAACATTTGACAAAAAAAGCATCGGAAAACTAAAAAGGAGGAAGTGAGAGAGAAAAGTGTTTTTTAAAGAAGTGAGATGTAGACAAAAATGGAGGCATGAGAGGAAAGTACTGGGTAAGTAGAAGAGAGGAAGAGAGAGAAAGTGAGAGGAGAGAGAGGAGGAAATGAGCTGTTGATGCGGGTATTTGTGTTTCTTATGTTTTGTTTTTGAAGTTTTGCGCCTGTTTTATTTTGATCTTGTGTTGGGTTGGACTCATGGTCTTTTTGTAACTTATAAAAGACGGTCTTAACCAAGTTTTTGTGAATTAAGAATACTTTTATATGGTTATTTTTTTATATTTTTAAAAATTTTATATTTTAGGTTATTAATGGTCAAAGTATGATCTCAAATAGTGTCAAAAAACAAATGCAAAGAATTGGTAAAAATGGGGGGAGTACATAATATCTTCTACAAACTGTCAAAGTAAAAAGTTAAAATTGTGGATTAATGAGAAAATTAAACATGACTAACTCATCCAAATAAAAATTTTGTTGTAAAAAAAAGCCAAAGAAAAGGTGGCAACATGCATAATATCTGCAAATTAAAGTGTAGACTATGAAAGCATGTTTTAGAGTTTAAATCAATAAAGTATTCTATGTTTTTCCTCCCAATATACTGTTTTGGAGGGAATGGAAGACGATTGAGGTAACCGTTCCCTGTAAATTGTAAATACAAGTGCTCCCCAAAAAGTTTCTCTCTCTAGAAAATAGAGCACTTTTTCTCTCCTAAGAAGAGCCCGGTTACGTAATCTCTTTTAGCCCAAAGTTCCACTTTTTAAGCCCATTTGGGTTATCTCCCTTACTTTCTTAGAGGCCCGCGTCGGTTTCCTGCATGTAATAGTGTTTTTTTAGGTTATTCCACAAGCTAATGATTTGAACTGTTGCTTGTGAGTGGGTTTTGCGTGTAGTTAGAGTGATACGTTGCCCAATAGGAGGACATGCAAACTTCATTCTTCAAGAACAACTAACATTCCACTATTCTTTCCTCGACCTTCTGCTCCAAATCTTTGTCTACTATCTCCTTGTTTTATATACTCATCATTTGGAAGTGTCTTAATACCTCTTCACATTCCTTCCTTGTCAGTACATTTTTCACTCTTTTCACTTACTAAAGTCTTTTTCCTCTTTCTCGTTGTATTTTCTTCATTCACTCTTTTGGAAAGTTCATCACCTTTTCTTAGCTATTTTGTACTTGTTTTCAACATGCAAAGTGTTCACCGCCCTTTTGGAGAAGGATCTTCAGCTCGTGGTTAGTATTGGCAACCTACTCGCATTGGGGCCATTTTAGAGCTAGACCCTAACCGTATCTCTCGGAGTCGAGATTATTGAAGGGATTGTATAATTGGCTACCTTGTGGACTATAGGCTTTTCAGTCAAGCCTTTGTTCGCCAGAAGGTACGTGATTACTAGTTTGTTAGGGGCTCTATCTTTGTGTTTAGGATGGGGGAATTGTATGTTTTTCATTACTCTAATGACCTAGACAAGCAGGACATTTTAGATAGAAGTGTGGCTGTTTTTGATGGGGCTTTGATGGTGTTTAGAGAGTGGGAGGAGGAGACTATTCCTCGCTCTGTGAGGTTTGCTTATGCCTCCCTTTGGGTTAGGGTTTGTGGTCTTCCTTTTGAGTATGTTAACCCACATGTGGCCTCTGTTGTTGGACAGTTATTTGGTGGGGTTTTTAGACCTGATACTATTAATGTCCCAATCCCTGAGCATGAGTATCTTAGGCTGAAAGTTAGACTTCAAGTTGGGGGCCCCCTTATTCCAGGTTTCCTTCTTCAGCGTCGTAATGGGTCTTTGCTTTGGATTCAATACAAATATGAAGAAGTTTTTAAATACTGCGTCAAGTGTGGAAGAATTGGTCATAGGCAAACTGTATGTATTTTCTCGCCTGCGGAGATTTTGCATGGGATCAGGTCTATGATGGATGGGGTTCTGAATAGAGGTATTGGGAATTTTCAAACTCAAGACATGTTTACTATGTATTCTCTGGACTTGCGTGCCTCTCCTAGTACTACAAGGTTCATTAACTCCAGGATTAGGTTAGGAGCAGTGGCTAATTCTTTGAACTATGGAGATGTTGATAGAATTGACAGAGTTGTGGACTTTGAGATTGGCACTTCAATGGGGGGAAGAAGAGTAATGCCTAGTATGAGTTTTTCACAGGACAATGTGCCATTCACTGCTCCGTGGGTTCATATTCCTAATGCTCAGGTTCCTTAAGCTCCAATGGGGGTGCCTGTCCCTCAAGTTCCTGTAGATATCAATGTTCAAGGTCAGGGGGTTGCTGTCAATGATCCAGTCCAACCAGCAAATGTTCGTGATGATGGGATTTCTGAGAATGCGAGTGTGGAAGACATGCAGGTTGATAGTGAGCCAGCTGTGGTTCCGGATATTTCAAATACAAATGGTGAGTCTAAAGAGCACCAAGTTCCAGTGTATATACCAGGAAGGGGTGAGCAAGGTGGATATTCTTTGGGGGATCAAAGGGGCAATGAAGGTAGAAGAGAGTGGGGTGGTCCCTCCTCGTCTAATATTGTTCCTGGGCCATAGGGGTATAATTCGTACCCCATTGGAGGGATTCTACATAATGATCCCTATTTGCAGAGTGGTGGTCCATCAGATTTTGAGTATCCAATACAGAGCACCATTAGTAATAGGTTGGAAGTTCAGAATTCTACAATACTCAGACTGGATGATCACTTGGGATTTAATCAAACTTTCTTTATTGTTAATGATGTGCATAACCCTCCCCCTCCAGGTCTTAATGTAAATGAAAGAAATGTGGAAAATGTTGGTTTAAACTTTGATATTAATTATAGTGATTCTGATTCCCCTCCTATTGGGGGATATGATGTAGTTGGATTTGCCTCTGATAACTCAGTTAGCTCAGGTTCTACTCATCAGGTGGGGGAGATTAATTTTGAGGGGGATGACATAGGGGCAGTAATGAGTCATCAAGATGTGGAAGTTGATAGCTTGAATGATGCGTTTCAAGATGAGCCTCAACCTACCGTTAGAGACCCTATTATTACAAGTTTGGCATGTGATGTTCAAGCTGCTATGGTGGAAGTTGTTATGCATGCAGCTACTTCTACTATGTCGGATGGTGCTCTTTTGTTCTCGTTCCCGAGGAAAAGACGTAGGAATGGTGTCATGACTGGTCTAGCAAGGTGTAAAAGGCAAAAGGTGAAGCGTCGCTACAGATCTGGCATGTTGGGCTACAAGCGTAAGGTTTGTACTGATCTTGACTATGTGTCTATTGAGTTTGGTGCTGAGGACGAGGAAGTGAGCTCTGCTGATGCCTTTAGAAGATTGGGTAAACGTCCTTGTATGTCTTCTGAAGAGGGCTGCTATACTCTACCTAGAAAGGATGCGCGTTTGGTTGATCACAAAGGAAGTTTTACATATGCTGGGTCATTGGTTTTTGCGCTTGATTTTGGGTTGTCTTATGAATAATGACGTGGCAGAGAGCTCAAATTCTGCTACTGTGAGACGCATTAGGAGGCCAAGAACTGGGTTATTGCAGGATATTGTGGCTGATTATGTGGGAGACCAGTCAACACTCTCAAGACTCCAAGCTTCAAGTCTAAAATGTTTGGTCAGGATGCTATTAACTCTAGTGGTGGGTTATGGGTCGCTATCAAGGACTCTAGTTTATTTAGGGAAGTCTTTTGTTGTAACCAGTTTCTTGTTCTTGAAGTTAATGATGTAAGATATGGTTTATGGTATTTGTTTCTCTTGTATGGGACCCCTGATGTGGAATCTAGACCCGCGGTTTGGGATAGTTTAGGTGCTTGGTTTCACTCACTTAGTTTCCCTTTTGTCATTCTTGGGGATTTTAATCAAGTCTCTCATGCATGGGATAAAAAGGGTGGGAATTTAACTAACATTCAAGGTGCTAATATCTTTAATGATTGGTTGAGTTCCCAAGATCTTCGTGAGATCCCTTTTGAAGGTCCTAGGTTCACTTGGTGTAACAATAGGAAGGATTCTCATAAGATTTTGGACAGAATTGATAAGGCTTATTATTCGGCGGAGTGGTTTTGATGTGTTTAAAGATGCAATGGTTACTAACTTGCCTATTCAAGTGTCGGATCATGCCCCTATTATTCTTCGTCCTACTCTTATTGCTAATAGGGGAGGTCGCCCTTATAGACTTGAAGCTTGGAGTCTTGAGAGTGTTGAAGGCAATCAAGTTGCGGTTCAAGAATGGGATAATAGGTTTAATGGTTCGGATCTTTTTAGGGTTGTTAGAAAGCTTTCTAGCGTTCGCACTACTTTGAAGGCTTGGTCTCTCTCTAAAAAGAAGAAGTGGGATATGGAATAGGATTCGTTTGATCAAGATTTATTAAGAATTCAGCAACATTGCGAGAGTACGGGTGATTTTAGTGGTCTTGAAGAAATCTACTCCAATCATAAGGAGTTTGTGGCGAGTGCAGCTTTATTTTGGCGGCAACGGGCTAAGCTTAGGTGGAATCTTGAAGGTGACGCTCACAAAAAGTTTTTCTTCAACTGAGCCAAAGGGAGAAAGGCGAGAAATTCAGTTACTGCCCTTAAGGATTCGACATGACATTGGTGTTATGAACAAGTGGAGCTGGAAACTATTATTAATAATTATTTTGGAAATATCTTTAAGGTTAATGACGTTGGTATGTGTCCTCTTTCGGATATTCAGCTTGTTCAAGGCCATGATGTGGTTTTTTAGGGAATAAATAAGTTTCTTTCGAAATCTGATATTATTCATCTTAATAAGCCTTTTACAAGAAAGGAAGTTCGGGCTGCTATTTTTCAACTCGGTCCTTTGAAATCTCCCGGTCCGGATGGTATGCCAACTTTATTTTACCAGAAATGTTGGTCTAAAATTAAGGATGATGTGACGGCAGGTGTCTTGTCGGTCCTTAATTCAGGTAATATTCTAAAGGAGATAAATAGGACTTTTATTTGTCTTATTCTAAAGTGTCAGGACCCCGAGGCTATTGACCATTTCAGACCTATTAGTCTTTGTAATGTCATTTTTAAGATTATTACAAAATGTATGACTAATAAGCTCAGGAAGGTTATGAATTCTTTGGTGAGTGAATCACATAATGCCTTTGTTCCGGGTAGACTGATTTCAGATAATATTCTTATGGGCCATGAGATTCTTGAATACATTCGAAGATCCAAGATAGGTCTTACTAATAAAATAGCTATTAAAGCTGATATGAGTAAGGCTTATGATAGGATTAGTTGGTCGTTTCTGAAAACGATTTTGATTAGAATGGGATTTCCTACTGCATGGATAAAGCTTATTATGAACTGTGTGTCCACGGTTACTTATTCGGTGTTATTCAATGGAAAGCCTCTTTCTCAGTTTAAGCCGTCGTGTGGTTTACGTCAAGGAGATCCGCTTTCTCCTTTTCTTTTTGTGTTGTGCATGGAAGCCCTTTCAGGGATGATGTCTGGTGCAGTCAATGACGGTAAGATTGAAGGGTTCAAAGTCTCAAGTAATGCACCAGTTATATCACACTTTTTCTTCGCAGATGATTTGGTTTTCTTTATCAAAGCGACAACTGACTCTTGTTCTTGTTTAAGGGGTATTTTGGATGAATTTTGTGAGGCTTCTGGTGAGATGATCAATATTTAGAAATCGTGTATTATGGTCAGTAGTAATACTCCTTTGGCTTTGCGTATTAGGGTGAGTAATATTTTGGGGATGGAGTTTAATCGGAATTTGGGAACATACTTGGGAATTTTTACTTGGTAGTACTAAGAAGGAGATTTTTGGTTTCTTGGTGGCCAAGGTTAGTAATCGGCTAAGTTCTTGGAATGCTTTACATCTTTCGCCAGCGGGTAGATTAGCTTTGATTTCTTCGGTCCTGACTTCCTTAGCTGTTTTTGTTCTATCGGTATTCAAAATTCCGGTAAGTATAGCTAAGAAAATTAACTCTATAATTGCGTTGTTTTGGTGGGCGGGCCATAAGAAATCAAGTACTATTCATTGGAGAAGTTGGAAGCATCTGACGAAGCGGAAGAAAGATGGAGGTTTAGGGATTAAGGATGTTATCCTTTTTAACCAAGCTTTGTTGGCTAAGCAAGCTTGGTGGATAGTGGCTCATAAGGATTTACTGTTTAGTAAATTTTTTAGGACTTGCTATAATGTCAAGATTCATGAGATTTTTTCAGATTCTTTTTACTCTAATACAAATATTACCTGGGGTTTGCGTGGTATTTGATGGGGTTTTGAGCTTTTTAAATCTAAGTTGGCTTGGTCTTTGGGTAACCCTTCTCCTATTCCGTTGTTCAATCAACCTTGGGTTCAAGGTAAGCCGCTCTCTAAGGAAGATCTTTTGCGGCCTTCGAGTTTTCATAATTTAGATGCTTTCATATCATTCTTTGATCTTCTTGATGGGGATATGTGTTGGGAAGAGAGGATTATTTGCAATCTTTTTGTTGAGGATTTAGCCATTGGAATTTTGGCTATCAGTTTACCTGCTTCAGGTTATGTTGATACTATCTTTTGGTCGGCTTCCAAGGATGGGATTTACTCGGTGAAAATTGGTTATAATATTCTAAGAAATATCAGAGAAAATATTGGCAATGTTCAAAGGAATTCTATGATGAATGAAGGCTCTGTCGATGGTTTATCATGGACAAAAATGTGGCGTTTGAACATTTTTCCTAAATGGGCTACGTTTTTGTGGAAAATCTTTTCAAATGCGTTACCTGTGGGAAATGAATTTAGGAGGCGTAACATTGATGTTAATCCTATGTGTAAGAATTGTGAGTCTTTAGAGGGTGGTACTATTGAAGATTTGGGTCATATTTTCCGTGACTGTGATTTTGCGAAACATGTTTGGCAAGGTTGCAGTTTAGGGTTCCAGATGGGTTTTTCTAATGTTTTATCGATTCAAGATTGGATTTGGGAACGGATCATTTTTCTAGAAAAGAAGGATACTAGTGATTATCATCCTCAGCTGCTTTTTATGGCCTTTCTTTGGGCCATTTGGATTAATAGGAACAATAAGGTTTTTAATGGCATGGATGCTTCTCCTATTGCGGCTATTGAACAAGGTAATAGTTGGTATTAGAAGGCTGTGGAGGCAGGTTTTGATGGTAGGTTCAAAAAGAAGAGAAAGAATGAGGGTAATACTTCTTTTGTGGAGAATCCGAATGATGATAATGTGACTCTTATTGGTAATAGTGGGGATTGTGCGGTTGTTAATATTTTCATTGATGGGGCTTGGAATGTTAATATAAGTGGAGCTACGGGATGGATTGCTAAAAATGGTGAAGGGGGTATAATAGGTGAGTTAGGTCGTAGGATCTTGACTGAGTCTCCACTTCATGCGGAGGGTTTGGCTTTTAAAGATGCTGTTACGTGGGCAATTGCGAAGGGTTTCTATCATGTGCAAATCTTCACGGATTGCCAAGTTCTCGTTAAGATTTTCAAGAATGAAGAGATAAGACGTGACACCATGGGGACTATAATAGATAGCATCTACTTATTGTTTTTTCATTTTGATTGTTTTAGTATGTCCTTCCTTCCTAGGAGCCTTAATAGCGAGGGCGCATAATGTTGCGTCCATGGCTAAATATTTGTAATTGTTTCCTTTACCTCTGTAAAAAAAAAAAAAGAAAAAAAAATTATTCTAAAAATATAATAAGCTAAAAAACTTTTTACAAGAAATGTAAGAAAAACATTCAAAATTTTAGTACATATTGAAATATTGATCTAAATTTTTTTATAAATGTGTCTATCTACGGATCGTCTATAGTATATGACTAGTTTTTGACTTGACAATGCCCGAGAATTTTATAACTTGTCTTTACATGTCGTTTTGTGCAATTGTTCGACTATTCGTAGTTATGTTTGCATTGAATTACCGACATATTGTTTAGTTTTTATGTAAAGAAAGTTATTA
>CAAKMY010034357.1:0-21146 GCA_901111285.1 Corrigiola litoralis | reverse complement strand
AATCATGGAATTCACTCCCAGAGCAGCAGAACTAACGACTCTATTAGAAAGTAGAATTAGCAACTTTTATACGAATTTTCAAGCAGTTTCTTACATAGCTCTATTTTTTTTTTTAAAAAGCTTTTAAAATTTTCTATTATCACTATCCATTGTTAAGCGGCTCCCCGGCCGCCTAAAAGTTCGGATACCCATCTTTGTTTATTTGTTCGTGGCTCTTGCCCTTTACAAGCTCGCCTTTGAGCTTGGTTATTTACTCACGACTGAATTGGGGAAGGCCCTTGCCCCATATTCTTTTCCTAGTTTTCCAAGTTCTTCGGGAGGGGGCGGCGGAGTTCCTTTTCCTCCGGATCCTTCAGTAGGATCCTCGATAATCTCGTTCCACGGAACGGTTGATCAAGAACCCGTTCCCGCCATAGGTTTTTCTCACCAAGCTCCGGATCAACCTATCGAGGAGCTCATCCAAGATGGTCCCCGGATAGGAGGTGAGACGGCCGAGGAGCTTGCTGAGCGTCTGTATATAACCCAGGCATCTACCCCCGAGAATGCCTTTCCGCATGACTTGGCTTTTTTTCGCGAAAAGGCGCGGAAACTTTTTCCTTTAAAACATCAGGTACTTCAAACCATGCAAGAGCTAAACCCTGATGGCGACTGGCTGGAGGGTGGTGCGCCGGTTCTCCGGAATAAATACGGGACCGATTATTCAATACGAACCCTCAAATCGATTCTTGAGGATCTTCGTGGGAACGGAGTCCACGGTAAATACTTTGCTATATTTAAAAAAAAAAAAAATTTTTAATAAATATAGCTGGAGTTATAACATTTGAATTTCTCTTACATTCTACGTTCCCGAAACGGATTCTATCAAATATTTTACATTTTCTATGATCATCTTTATTTCAGGTATTCGGGGAATTCTCCTTAATAGACGAAATATTCTTATTATGTCAATGTCAATTGAATCAATGTTATTAGCTGTGAATTTGAACTTTTTGGTATTTTCAGTTTCTTCGGACGATATGATGGGTCAAATATTTGCTTTATTGGTTCCAACGGTGGCAGCTGCGGAATCTGCTATTGGGTTAGCCATTTTCGTTATTACTTTCCGAGTCCGAGGGACTATTGCTGTAGAATTTATTAATAGCATTCAAGGTTAAAGATGACTCCTAGAAAGTTACCAAAATACGAAGTTCTTTCGTTCTCTTCTTTCTTTTGACTTGGTTGGCAGGGTCAGGGCCTTTCTCGCTGGGCGAGCGCATCCGATTCGAACTTTCCTAAAAAACTTCCCGTTCAGTTGCTGAAAGAAAAAGAGAAGCTTTCTAAATGAGAAAGAGTTCCACGAAGATGCAGGCTAGAAAGATGCTATTTGCTGCTATTCTATCTATTTGTGCATCAAGTTCGAAGAAGATCTCAATCTATAATGAAGAAATGATAGTAGCTCGTTGTTTTATAGGCTTTATCATATTCAGTCGGAAGAGTTTAGGTAATACTTTCAAAGTCACTCTCGACGAGAGAATCCAGGCTATTCAGGAAGAATCGCAGCAATTCCTCAATCCTAACGAAGTAGTTCCTCCGGAATCCAATGAACAACAACGATTACTTAGGATCAGCTTGCGAATTTGTGGAACCGTAGTAGAATCATTACCAATGGCACGCTGTGCGCCTAAGTGCGAAAGGACAGTGCAAGCTTTGTTATGTCGAAACCTAAATGTTAAGTCAGCAACACTTCCAAATGCCACTTCTTCCCGTCGCACCCGTCTTCAGGACGATCTAGTCACAGGGTTTCACTTCTCAGTGAGTGAAAGATTTGTCCCCGGGTCTACGTTGAAAGCTTCTATAGTAGAACTCATTCGAGAAGGCTTGGCGGTCTTAAGAATGGTTCGGGTAGGAGGTTCTCTTAAGAATAAAGAAGACAAATAGAATCCAATTCATGTTCATGCTAACAGAAGAGCGGATCCAATACCAAGACGACTTCTTTCTCAGAAAAGCAAGTACTTGAACAATTTTTTGATATCATGCCCTACGAGTAAGTCCCAAAAAGGACCCGCGAGAAGCCTTTAGCACCAAGCTAAGGAATGCAAAACTCGGCTTGAATCAAGGATGGGCTCTTGGTCACAAAGGGTAATCTAGTTTTTTTCTTCCAAAACCTTTCTTTTTTTTTTTTTTATGCCGCTCCGCGAGCAAAGAGTGCCACGCACGAGCGGAGCGAAAACAAAGCAAGGGGAATTCCCCTATTTTTTGGAGGAAATCTTTTGATTTCGTATTGAATATAGATCCATGTCTTTCTTGTTCCGCTAGCTAGGACCAAATTATCACATGTCCGTTTTATTATTACAACCTTTTTTTTTGATGTCAAAGACCAGAAGCTACGCGCAAATTCTCATTGGATCTTGGTTGTTCTTAACAGCGATGGCTATTCATTTAAGTCTATGGGTAGCACCACTAGATTTTCAACAAGGTGGAAATTCTCGTATTCTCTATGTACATGTTCCTGTGGCTCGGATGAGTATTCTTGTTTATATCGTTACGGCTATAAACACTTTCTTGTTCCTATTAACAAAACATCCTCTTTTTCTTCGCTCTTCCGGAACCGGTACAGAAATGGGTGCTTTTTCTACGTTGTTTACCTTAGTTACTGGGGGGTTTCGGGGAAGACCCATGTGGGGCACCTTTTGGGTGTGGGATGCTCGTTTAACTTCTGTATTCATCTCGTTCCTTATTTACTTGGGTGCACTGTGTTTTCAAAAGCTTCCTGTAGAACCGGCTCCTATTTCAATCCGTGCTGGACCGATCGATATACCAATAATCAAGTCTCCAGTCAACTGGTGGAATACATCGCATCAACCTGGGAGCATTAGCCGATCTGGTACATCAATACATGTTCCTATGCCCATTCCAATCTTGTCTAACTTTGCTAACTTCCTCTTCTCAACCCGTATCTTCTTTGTTCTGGAAACACGTCTTCCTATTCCATCTTTTCTCGAATCTCCTTTAACGGAAGAAATAGAAGCTCGAGAAGGAATACTAAAACCTAGTTCACTCGCTGAGTCTTTTTGCATCCATGGCCGAATGCTTAAAGCGCGAAACCTATAACAAAAGGGGTTAATTCGTAGGTTCGATTCCTGCTGGATGCACTTGGAAGGTTCAGTTCGAAAGATGAAAGCTATTTACAGACTGACTCATGGAACGCCAAAGACAGTTTTAGACTGAGAACCCGACATCTTTTCTTTATAAGAGTTAAATTCCTTGTAATGTATTGATCTAAGGCGAAAGCGAAGAAGAGTTCCTTCTACATAAGATCAGGACTGTAAGACTCACTCTTTCTCTTGAAGTACCTCTCTGGTGAGGAAGATTTGATTCAATCTGCTAAGCTGTTTAGATTGTCTTTTTACTCTGGCAGGGAAGAATGCTACTTACCCGACAGGGAAAAGAAAATTACTAGCTGGTAATCCCTTAACTAGTAAAGACTCCTCTCCTGCCTTCTCTTCCTCTTTTTTTTTTTACTGTAAGAGGCTGGTTAATTCCTACTGTAGATAGATGGGTTTACTCGCTATTTAGTACCCATCAAACCTAAGATAAACAGCCTGCCTAGTCCGAAAGCGCTGAAGTGACTTCTGCTGCTAACTTCTTTCTTAACCTGAAGGCACATGGAAAGAGTTTGTCAGTCCTAGTCCTATAGATATAAATATATACCTATTACAGTCTAAGAAAGTAGTGTTAACTATCAACTCCTGAGTACCCAACTCTAGTAGATGCGGGTAGAAAGACTTTTAAAGGAAAGATAAGATATACAGTTTAGTTCCTCTTAGTCTTACTGTCCTTCTCTTATTCAAGAACTGGCTTGTGCGCCGAACACTCCTTTCTAAGATAGAGGGGGATTTTGTCATCTTTACTTTACGGCGTTTAAGGAGTCTTTAACTTACTCATTAAGGGGTTAGTCGCTAGTAAGATCAATCAACTTTCGTTTGTTGTTTTCGAAATAAATCAAAGGAGATATCTCGAGAGGTGTGCCGTGAGAAAGCAACCCCTCCAATTGCTCGCCGCAAGAACCCAATCGAAATTTAACTCTCACCCACGGAAGATTCAGGGACCTCCTCATCTCAGGCATGGGTTCCTCCCCAGCCAAAGAATCGAAGGCGGATTGAGATAGTCGAGTCTTCAACGGAAAAATCCCTTTCAACCCGGAGTCTGGGACCATCCAGAAGATCTACTACGATAGTTCGAAGAAAGCAACCTCCAGAACCGAAGGAAGCTACGATTGCACCTGTAATTGCCAAAAGCTGGTCACGAAAAAAATCCTGTCACCAAGACGGGGAGGATCTATGCACGACCTGACCCAAGGGTTTCGCAGCCCAAGAATCAAGAAGAAAAGGTTCCCGATCAAGCGGAAAAGGTAGCCACACAGCCGGAGTATGATCTTCTCGGTCATCTCAGTAAGTTACCAGCCCGCATCTCTATCTTGGAGTTGCTGAGAACGCCTCCAAAGCATAAGGAGTTGTTCCTCAATTTCAACCAAGAAGCACAGGTTCCCGCAACCCTGACGCCAGAAAAGCTGCAAGACGTGGTCGAACAGATTACGACCAAAGATGCGCTGACCTTTACAGAAGAGGACATACCAAAGGGGAGGGATACATCACAATAAGTGGTCGGTCGTCCGTTGTCTCATCATCAGTTGTCGAACCATCTGCTTTCTTGCTCTAGGCCTAACCTGCAACCTTGGTTTTGGAATGGATTCCCTCTCCGAGCGGAGCCGAGCAAACCCCCTCCCTCATATGCCTTTTGGCTAGCTTTTACGGGTTGCTACTTTCTAGCTCTTAGCTTTACTACCTCTACCGAGAAGCTCTCTCTCGCTTCAGGTTTGCCTAATCGAATTCTTCCTTTTCCTCCGCAAACCAACCACTTTTTAAAAAGGACATTTCCTGCACCAGGAACATATTTATATTAATGAGATATCGATCGAATAGCCCTCTTAAGGCTTAATCAATGTGCGCGTTAACGGCCCCTTATTCGCCCTTTTGAGAGTGAAACTACACCATCAACCTACCTCTACTCTGATCTGTTTCTATAACCACCTCCTTAGAAATAGCCTGTTTTTGCCTTTGATCGGCTGCTAGCTTATATTCTCGATCACCCTTCTTCCCACCGACCTGTGCTATTGGAGAATCGTACTCTTACCTCCTTTCCTTCGTACCAAGCAAGAAAAAAAAGTCTGCCCTTACTCTAACAAGTAAGCAAATAGGAATTACCTTAAAAGTTCAAGTATAAAACTACCTTTAAGACCAACTTGATGAAAGTCGAAGTTCTTTTATTGATATTGATTCCAGTAGACGGAAGCTAGACCAAGAGCAAGGGAAGAGGGCCGGGAGTCCTTCTCCAATTAGCATCTCGCCTGCTCGTCTGCTGAGTGAATAAGAGCAAGTGCTAGTGTAATGTAATAAAAGCAATCAACGATAGTTTGCAATCTCCTCAGTCCTAAGCTATTCAAAGGTATTTGATACTGACCTGACTCTACTAAAGAACTTTAAATTTTTAAACTCTTTCCTTCCTAGAGCAGAAGGCTTAGCCTTTCTTTCTATTAGAGTCGCGAGCTTGTTGTAGTCGGTCCTAAAAGGAAAATTTTGCTACCCTGCGGCTTGCCGACTGCTTGCTTACAGCCGAAACCCGCCTGCTTGAGTCACACCCTTTCCTGCCTATGCGACTGCTGATCCTGGAATTGCTCGTCGTGCTACTGGATTAAGGTTGTTTTAGGGTTATGACTAGAAATTCAGCAAGATCCTTCCTTTAGCACTGATGCTGCGTTAACGGGGGGTTCTGCGAAAGCCCGAAAAAGAAAGTCCGGTAGGAGACGAGCTCCGATGCTATTTACCGTGAAATAGGGCTTCCTTTCAAGATCTGACCCTGCCCCTCCAAAGGAGCAATGCGTAGTCACATCTGTTGGATCAACCTCCGACTTGAAAGAATGTTCAGGCGTGCCCTCCTGTTTGTCGCACTACTCGATGGTCTATATCTATGCAATATATGTCCCCTAGCTCTGGGGAGACCACGAGGGATAAAAATGGATTTTCATCAGTATCCAGGGCGGAGGGTGTTTTAGGTGAAAGGTGAATCGGCCCATAGAACTCTTTCTATTTGGACTAAGGGGCTCGGTTGGATTTCAAAGCAGCGGCCCTCCTACAAAGTATAGGGCACTCGTTCTTGTCAATGGAGTCGTGCTGTAAAAAGCCTGGTTTGGCAGGAAGTGAAGTAGGTGAAGAAGTCCCAGCACGAGAGGTAGCAGCACACACAGTGGAATTCTTGGGCAAAGCAGGACTAAGGCGCTCTACAAATACATGGGAGCCATCATCTTGTGCATTGCCTTGTGTGAATCCGTATCGCCAAATGGGGTCTACCTCAATACTGACGTGTGGTCGTGAGCTGTTCTTTCCTTCTCCGATAGTTGTTAATATAGAGGCTACTCCCATAACTAAGAGAGCCTACTTTTTTCCTAATTCCTAATCTCCCAACTGGGTTGAGAACTAGCTGGAAGCTAGCTATTGATTGAATCGCACCTAAAGGGTACTTTAGCAGGGGGACTGGCATCAACCATTCCCGCTACATGCAGGTATAGGGAAAGGTGAATCAAGTCCATTCTCTCTGTCACCATTCATGACTAGAACCTCCTTAGCCAATGTTCAGACATCTTGAACGAGTGGCGTAGCTAGCTTATTACAGTACTGGAATGGAATAAGGCTAGTACAATCAGGCCATCTGGGCATTCTTTGCTTCCTGTACTGATAATGCTTTCTTGACAGTCGAGATAACCTCTCTTGAATTTAGCCTATCTGTCCTCTCGAACCTCTGTAAGGCAAAGCACAGAACTGGCTTCGTGTACAAAGTGTACCGCTGACATGGTAAGGTTCAAAGTTAGCTCAGGTTAGCATGAATCCGGAGAAGGCAATTCATTATACAGTCGAGAGGAACCTTTTCGTACACGGTGCGTGTGTAAAAGCATGTAAGGGGTTAGGCAGGCTTTATTCAGCTTGAATGCAAGGTTACTGGTTAGATCCAGATCTGATTTCATAGAAGATCTTTCCGGGACGTTTATGCCATTACTGGAACCAATCCCCGGATTAGGATTATCTAAAGCAATTGCCTTCCATGCAAGCAGTTTAGTGCCTTTCTTTTGTGCTTTATTTAGTTTTGCGTATCAGTTAAGTTTCAGGTCTGTCATTAGCGGGCTATCGGGACAGCTACTGGATCTTTCTATCCCAGGTTATTGATCAGGTTATTACCTATTAACAACAAGGTACGTTCTGTAGCAATGGCTAGCTTAACTAAAACCTAACTCTAGAATGGTCACCGAAACATTAGGCTTCTCTTACCTCTACATGACATCTACCAGGTAGGTTAAATTCTTTCCATACCTATATCTGGTAATAGGCTCAACATTACTTCAGTCTAAAACGAACTTAGAGGCCGGGTCAACAATATAATAGGTTGCATTCCCCCGTTCGAGAGTCAGAATCCTAGCCAGGCGAAGATCCACTGGATGGTGGGCGGAGTGGAAGCAGAACCGGAAAAGGCAGCAATTCCAGAGACGGTTGACCGAGCGGAGGCATCCGCTTTTATTAGAGCAAAGCGATACAGTTAAATAGACGTCCAGTCCCCGATCCCGTTGACTGAGAACCAAAAAAACAGTGGCCCGTAGCGGAGGAATAGAGAGATTGAATCAGCTTCAGGCTTTCAAGCAAAATAAGCGTCTGCCAACGGTAATACCTTTAAAAGGTCAAAGCCTCATATCCGTTGTTATACTTGGTCTAGAGGCGCTATTTACGCGCAACCTTTTTACCAAAAAGAGGCAACTTCAGGACCATCTCCCGCTTATTGATTAGGGCGAAGAAACTCGATCGGCTACTAGAAAGGAGCAAGGGCCAAGGACGGCACTCAACGAGCAGACGAAGAACGAATGGTAGGAGCCGACAAGACAAATAGTAGTGCCGGTTCAGTGAAGTCAAGTCTTTACGTCTATAGGGGCTCCCCTTTAATAAAAGGGAGGGGATATTTTATCTTCATCCGGGGGTTCATTTCATTCATTTTGAACTAAGTTAAGTAAGGCTGATTAGTGAGGTCTTAAAAACTGAATAGAATTAATGATCAGCCATTCATTCTATTTGTTTGTGCTTTCAGCAAGTAGGCAAGGCGAATGGTTTCTATCTTTTAATCGGATACCAATTGCTTGGATGCGTTTGAAAGCCTCGAGATGACTTGCTTGCTGAAAAAATCCTTTCTAGGTTTGCTTTGTGTCTTCGTAACAAATGGTCCATTTATTGATGGGCGAACGACGGGGATTGAACCCGCGCGTGGTGGATTCACAATCCACTGCCTTGATCCACTTGGCTACATCCGCCCTTGCCCCCGACCGGGGTTAAGTCTCTATCTACGATCAGATCCTTTCAGAACCCCTATGACCGCTATCAAAGAGAAGCTTTTTCCTATACTATAAGCGTGTTTTGGAATTAGGTTGAAGCCAAGGCTTCAACAATCGATACCGATTGCCTGGCAAAGCTTCAAAGGTTGCGCTGTTCACTTCATTGATTTTACTTCACTTTACTTAAGATTAAAGTAAAGATAGTGGGCAGTGAAGGCTCATTTAGTAGACAGCGAGCGAGCAGCAAGCACCTACTCCTATCCTATCCAAATGAAACAAAAGCGAAGCGAGCCTCTATCAGAGAAAGCCATTCTTGCGGAACAAAGTATAGGTTCTGGAAGAAGCGCACCCCTAAACTACAAGCTTTGAAGCTCCTACTTCTTTTTTTTTTTTTTAGGATATTGGAGGAAGCCCCTTTCTACAAACCTTTCTATAATATAAGGCGTCCCAGACATTGTTCTCCTACGATGCCCCCTGGACACAAGGGGCCACCATTCTCTTTCTTTCTTCAATCGTTCCGATCAGGACAAGTGGGTTGGTTCGTCTCCTCCTCCTATCTACGCAATTTTATGTCTTCGTTCGTGATCATGTTGGGCAAAAGGTAGTTTTAGAGGAGCGGATGTGAAACGGCGATCCCCCCCTTTCCATTGAAGTAAGGGGGCCTCCTTCCCCACCATTCCGGCCTATTATTGATAGGGATTTTACCAATGCTGAAGGTAGCTTGCTTACCAAGCCACCCACTTGAGAAGCTAGTTGCCAGAAAGAAGCGACGAGGGCTGTCTACGAAGCCCCCCCTGTAGTCGTAGTACTCGGCCCCTTGCTACTTTGATTCAAAAGGTAATCGACGGTTCCCGACTTTCTCCGGTTTTTGCAATCGTAACCATTTGTCATTCCGGTTACTTCATCCATAAACAGAAACTTTTTTTTTTTAGAAAGAACGGGGCCTTACTTATTCAGGGAAGATGAAAGAAAAATAAAGAGATCAGAAGGCTTTATGATCGGAGAAAGGGAAGGGGCGTGGTTGGTGTGTCACTAGGTCGGTAAGAGAACCCGTAGGAAGGCGAGCTACGTGAGGCCGAATTCACATCGGAAATCGCCAACATGAACACAAACGAAATCTTGAATTGCGTATAGAAACAAAACGAACCACTTCTCTTCTCGGAGCTGAGGTATATGAAGAATGGCTTTTTGGTCCCTTTCGTTCAGTGGTTAGGACATCGTCTTTTCATGTCGAAGACACGGGTTCGATTCCCGTAAGGGATAGGTACTCATTCTCGGCCGCTTTCAGTTAGTGTTCATTGCTAAGTGATTGCTCGCTATCTGGCTGAAAAAGGTGGTCCAGAAGTTTCCAGCAAGCAAGACGAGATCACCACTTCTCTCAGTAATGCACTTTCTTGAACAATTTCATTGCCTTAGATGTATTTTCTTATATTTTATAATTTCCGACAGAAAGAATCTCCATGCATGCCTTCTTTTTATTCTCCTCTCAGCCGTACATTTTCTTTCTTTCTAGGTTTGTTTTTGTTAGGCATTGAACCTTACCTTAGGTGCTGAGTGGTGTCCTCTCTCTCTCCTCTAATACCTAAAAAAGAGTTCCGTCTATAGAATAGGGCTTAAAGCTTCAACCATGGCATGGCAGTAAGTTGGCCCAGTCTCTTGCCCAGCCTTCGCCTTCTTCAGTGGCCAAGTTGAAGCGTTCAACGGTTCTTCGGCCTACCACCACCTTTCTTTTTCAATAAAGTGGAGCTTTTTACAAGGTGACGACGGGATAAGATTTAAAAGAAAAAGGCAAACCTGCCCTTTAATGGCATGCTCCCTATCTGTCTCAATTGGCCGAGCTGAGTCGGTCAACCTGTAGGAAACTAGGAAACAAACTGGTAAATTTATCTTCTATCTTACTGAATCACTCAACTTCGATTCCTGCATCGTTTGCATACATCTCCTATCCGGGATAAGGGCTTGAAGGCGGAAAAGGCATATAGAACGGTCACGGCTGAACGAACAGAGTCCATGTCTCCTCAGAAAAGAGAGTCCAGTGGTTCGAATCCACTTCTAAAAGCGGGTGAAGGTGGAGAAAAAAACATTAGCAGCTTCAACTCGAGAAGCAGCACCTGAATCCTTTAATGAGGAGACCTTTTGACATAACTCACCTAAATTTTTTTCATTTATGTCCGAATCCGGTAGAAAAGACCAAGGATAGAACCAATTCATCCCATTCTTCGGTTGAAGCTGCTGCCCTTCCATTAACAGAATTGGCTTCCGCGGGCCTAAGCGCTCCTCCATTAGTTCCAAACCTTGACGGTAGGACTTTTAGGTATAAGTCAGCGGTTAAAGAAAGAAGGAGTCAGCTTTCTCGGTATGGAAGAGCAGCTGATCTTGCACAAACCATTGAATGCTTAGATTCAAAACCAACGATGAGACTTGAAGAAGCGAAGCGTAGTTGCCTTGGCCGGGGGGGCATAACTTTTCCAAAACTTAGCAAGCTGTTTGATCCCGCCTTTGAAAGAGAACCCCCTGTAAAGAGAGCTTGACGTGAGTTTAATAATCCTTAATATCTGATGCTTCCTCAGACTCTCTTAAACATATTTTCTGCTCCCTGCCGTCTTTCTTCAGTCTCTGGCAAAACATAAGACTGAAATTTAGTGGTCACGCGGGATGGACTAACTATAGCTTCTGTTTGGAGCAACCCTGCACTTTCAAATGTAAGAAATTTTCTTGGCGTTCTAGTAGGGGTCAGAGTAATGGAAGAAGCTCCACTCCCGATGGTATGCTCGAGCCTGATCGCTCATATGATGATGACTTCCCTTTTCATTGACCTTGTAAACTAATCATAGAAGATTTAGGACATCTCTTAAATACCATGCTTGTAGGGCCGCCACGTGAAGCTCATCGGATGACGAATAAAGAACCTGGCCATCTTCGCATGGAATTTCCCGGCCTAAGTAAGGTCTTTTCTTCTCTCTGTGCGCTTTATAGCGATTAAAGGAAAGGCGAAGGAGCTCTGGCTATTTACTCGATGGGACGAAAGAAAGAAGCAAAGACTGCTTGTTAATGTAATTTATACATATCTTTTTTATATTGTATATATAGGGTACCAAATCTGTTGGCAGGAAACCTATCCTAAACCATTTACGTCTAAAAGACAAGTCCTTTTGTAAAAAAAGGATCACACTCTGGCTAAGAGGAATTACTCCATTTCCCTTTCTTCTTGTTCTTGGGCAAATGCGCGTATTCTCTATGATTGCTATCCCAATAGTCAAGATCTTATACCAACCTTTAGAAAGAGGATAGCCTTTCCCTTCCAGTGCTTTCTATTTTTAGGAATACCAAGAAATCTCAGATGCTACGAATCGAAAAAAGTCTGTTCCCACAGAGCGCAAACTAGAAATAGAATAAGAATGGAAATCTACTTGCATTTCTTAATTAATACGCAAGGTAGTTTACTTGCTTACTTCTTAGAGTGTTCTCACAGGTTCAGGAAAGGAAGAGGGGCTCAGACATTCTTTGCGCATGTACAGAACTGGGGAGAAGTTGACCAGCTCATTCAAGCAGACGTCTTTGGCAAAGTATCCACTCTATCATGCTTAGGTAAGCCTTAGCCTTATATAAAATTCTTTATTGATGATTACTCGCAGGGTATATTTCTTAGCAGAGAAGTCCGAAGTCTTTCAAAAGTTCATGGAGTTCAGAAGTTTAGTAGAAAATTAGACTTATTTAAAAAAAGTAAAGGCAAAGAAAACTATGTTTGAGGACAGACTCTGGAAGAGAATACACATCACAAGAGTTAGTGCTTACTTGAAAAGCACGGGATTCGCAGACAGTTTGCGTGCTCTTATACTACACAGCAGAACGAAGTCGCAGAGAAGAAGAGTCGACATCTTAGCGAAACTGCATGATGAATGCGAAGAATTTGGAGCCGGGCCGAATGCATGATGACTGAAGCCCATGTCATCAACAGATTGCCTCAAGCGAAACTTGGTTATTCTTCTCGTGGGCGAATAAAGAAAGTAGTGAATCGCACGCCCTGGGTTCGGGGTGAGGTTGGTTGATGTCAAGTCGAAAGGTAGTTAGTATTCTATCGTATCTACATGCGAGATGTTCCAAGCGGGTTCTACCCTCATTTAATTTCTACCATCAACACTCACTCTCCGAGCCTTGATGTCCAGCCGCTAATGGTCTGCACATCGTCAATCTTTTCGAGCTAACCGAATGTGATAGGGACTCTTTTATGTGATATGTAATAGATGGAGATAGGCTTGTTGGAAGACTCTCTTTCCCTTGCTGCTTTGGCGGGCAACAATTCCTATTTTAGAAACCATTCCTGTAAACTTCTGAACTCCATGAACTTTTGAATAGGTCAAGTCAGACTTTAGAGTGAACTAGTCTTTCTTGGCTGGGAATCATTTAAAAAAAGAGAAGTGCTTTCCATTTGAGTCTGCCACAGCTCCTCTTACCGTGGAACCTTATTCACGCTAGGGACTGAGAAGTAGTAAGCTGGTATGGCTGCCAGCTCATTTCATAGCTGATTAGCGGTCAAGTAGTTCAAAGCTGTTTATCTCAGTCAAAAACAAAGATCCCTTTTTATATAATAGTTGCCAACTGATGTCTCTTTCAACGAATCCGAAGTTGAACCTCAATCCTTGGATCGCCCATCTTTCTATGAAAAGAGGCCAATTCCGGGCTGTGAAATGAACTCTCTCTCCGGGACTGGGAAAAAGTCCTTCCCTCTACTCTTATATAATATAAGATATATAAAAAAGTTCAATTTTTGTTCCTTTACTTGCTTACTTGTTAGAGTAAGGGCAGTCATCGCTTGGACAAAGGATAGTGGCACTAATTGTATCCTCCTTTTCTGGTACCAAGGACTCGAATGCTAGCTACTGCTACAAGAGAAGTGCGATTTCTTCTCTAAAAAAAGACAGGAAGCACTATATGATTGGCGAGAATTGACGAATGCTTTCTTTCTGCTTTTGAGGGTACCTCGGGTCGGTTGGTAAATAATGGAAAGAGCTTCTTTTTAACTAATGCTGCTCTGTCTCCTGGCGGAAGAGCTCTTATTGCTCAGTGGACAGGCTTTTGTGCTGCAGATGTATACATTTGGATGGTAATAGTATGTTACGAGACTGAACTTATCTAGGGCTGTGTTAAGCATGATAGAGATATAAATCTATAGATTGTACTAGCTAGGCGAAATGGGAGTTTCATGTCTGCATTTTATCTGGGGAATGAACACTATTTGATAGAAAGGAAAGGAGCTCCATACGATTAACGAGTATAGAGCATAGAAAGCGGAATGAAATTAAGTTTCAATGGAAAGGGGAATCGCCGTTTCACAGCCGCTCCTCCACAACTAAAAAAAAAGAATATATGCACCGCTGCTGATTTGTATAGGGGGGTACCACGCTCAATAGAACCATACTTTGCTATGTCAATAGGAGAGACTTTATATATATTTTATTTCGGAAATCTAATCATCATACACTGACGGCCCTTCTGAAAGCCATGACGCAGGGTCAATCCCCACTCGGTTAGAGAAATTGGTATTTAGATAATGCATCGGTGGAAAAGGAACGATTGGGCATAGTTAAAATTGCCTAGAAACTTGGGCAGGATCATACCATTCTACACCGAAACGATCTAAAGAGGAGATGAAACTAAAGAAAAAGTCCCAGGAGATGAGATAGTTTGCCCATGCCGCTACCAAATCTGGGCCTTCTGACCCGTCAAAAAGTCGAACCACCCAGAGAGGACCTGTACGAGCTTCCGAATAATTAAAGAGGGCTCCTCGATTCGGCCATGTAAAAGAATCGGAATATTTAGGGAAGATCCATTTTGGATAAGACGAAGCACAAAGGTTGATCTGCAGAAGATGGTTCCGGGGGAGGGAAAGCCTTTCTTTTGTTCCATTCCAGGAGAAGAATGCCATGCCACTCAACCAGAGACAGAGAAGCGGAATGGCAAGAAGAAGATCAAAAGACAATGAAAAACAGAAGAAAGTCGAAGGATCCCCCTTAGCCCTTCAAGAAAGCTGACACTTCTAGTTGTCAACGAGCAGCTGAGCGAGCTACTCGAGCTAAACTTTCGAACTCTTCGAAGATATATTCTCTTGATCCTACATTTTGTTAGGATGCCCCTAACCCTTAGCCGGACAGGCTTAACGCTCTAGCATTGATTTCAAATCGAAATCTTGGAACCACTTTTTTGGATTGAATATCATTGAAACTCATGCGAAAAACGTGATCCTCGGCGCATATCCCTCTACCTATGAGCAGTCCGAACAGGCTTTCATGGTTGGCTTACTAGGGAATCCTATACCGGTTTATTTTTTACCAGAACGAAAGGCTTACACCCCTCTCTACAACCACTAATACGATATTCTTTTGGGAATAGATCACACGATCCAAGATAAAATAAGACCTCCAAGCACATAACTTTAACTTCGGGTTACGAGGTAAAGAGTCTAAAAGAAAGAAAAAGAAGTACTTTCCTCGGATACTTATATCAAAGAAAGAAATGTACCTATTCTCAGTCCTTTCAGGGAAAGATCGTTAGCTAATTAGAACAGAGGGGAGCTTAACTGATGGCAGGCAACTACCATACCAATGTAAGAAAAACTTCCTCCTCAAAGTCTATTCAACTTTATCTCCTTTTTATATATTACATTGTTAAAACAAATCTAGCCTTGGCACCTGTAGTTACCTTCATGTCATCGTTTATGCTGCTATCGCTGGGACGCCACATTAAGTATCAGATGTCTAGCTCCATACCTATGGTGCTCGCGGTTCAAATGGTATCTTCCTTACCCGCCCTTTCGTTCTTCATCTGCGCCTTCAGTCTGGCACGACCACCTTCCCTTCCAGTCTAAAGTTCCGGGATGAATTCTTCTCAAGGTATTCTCATTGCTTTGCTACTGGATATTTTATTCATTCATATAGACTTTCCCTGGAGCCGGGCTAAAGAGCTAAGGATAGAGGGAATTAAAATAAAATATAAAGAAAAGATAAATGAGTCAGCCACCCAGGGAGCTTCTATTCTATAACCAGCCAGTGGTTGAACTGAGTGCGAGGTTTGATGTAATTAAAGGTACATCATCCATAGTCTGGTCCGTAAGTCAGCCTCCCAATTTGACAAGACAGCAGTCTATTCTCCTCTGCCCTCCAGGTGAGATGGCTTCAAGAATGGCTTCGATTCAACAAGGAAACTTCTTTCCCTAATCATTTCAACACAGAAACTTAACTCCTAATCAAGCTTTAACTCATTAACTCACTAAGCGAGCGAAGTATACGTAGCGATAAAGAAAGTATAAAAACGTAAGAGCTCTCTCTACGCTCGAATAAAAAAAGTCCCTCCAAGGTAATTACTATTTGCTTACTTGGAACAAGTAAGGAGTGAGCGAGGGTCTCTTTGTTGTGGTCTTTCACCATCATCCTTTTGATTGGCCTATATCTTTGAATCTGGTCTTTCGCTATTCCCTTAGTCCCGTACTGGCCGTCGGTCTATCCCATATTCGCAGAAGAAGGAACTTGCTTAATGCCATGCCGGAAGTAGGATAATAAGCTGGAAGTGTAATTAAGTAGGAGGCTGGCCGTAGAATAGTCTTTGAAGTAAGTGCTGTTGCAGTTGTAGAACCATTGGCCATTGATTCTTCCTCGCAAACCTTTCATCCCCGCTGTCTAGCTCTCTCGTAGTCCAAAGCGAGTTCAATCGTATCCGCCTTTGAGGAAGCTTTTGCTGGCTCGACCAGAGGGAGAGGAAAAGACCGCATCAGTCTTTGAGCCATACTAAAAAAGTATTAGCTCGTAGGTAATGCTCTTGGTCTGCCTTCAATCAGTTTATCAGCCTAAGGCTTCGCTCTATTACCTGTGTTGTAAGCTTTCCCGTTTTTGAAGGAAGCTGCTTTTGCTTTTAATGCAGTTAAGTCTTTTATTTAGGACTAGTGTAAATCTCAGGCTAAGATCTTTATCTTAGGGGTAAAAGCTGTTAGGGCCGAGGGCAACAGTTACATCCCGGTAGTCAGCAAGAGTGGTTCAGTGTCAAATGAAAGGTCTTGATGGCAGAGAGTTCATCCACATCCAATGAAGACCGTTTTGAAAGCCAGACCATGCATGAGACAAAATATTGTCTGTAGAGGAAGACAGACAAGGGTCTTTTTTTCTTCATGCTTGGGGTCTTCTTCCGTCTACCCTTCTCTCAAAGCAGTTCCTTGCCTTAGTAAGTTTTCAGTCAAGTAATCTTCTTACCGCTTCGTGTGAACGAACGATTCTAAGATTAGGAATGAAGGTATGTTTACAATTCCGCGCATCTGCTTATATATATATAATACTAGATATAGATTCAAGTTAGAATAGGAATGGGAGTTGCTAACTATAACCATAGGCACTCAAGGCAACCTAACTAAAGGCGATGAGTCTTGGTCGGATAACGACTAGTCGGAGATGGGTTGTTACCTAGTTATCGCAATACAGGTTGTGTAACTAGAAGGGGATCTCCTTATTCTTTCTTTTTTCTTTTTCTTTTTACGAGTCTTAAAGTGGATGTCGCATATGCGCTCTTCGTTGTAAGATCTTTGAAGGAAGACCTCTCTTGGTGATAGTAGCTATTCATCAGCTTTTCTTAGAAGCTAGAGCAAGAGTTAGTAAGCCAACAAAGCGGGGAAATAGTGTTGTAACCGAAGTAGACTACCGAGCGGGTGTGGGGCTTTAGCCAAAGATTCCACTTCTGATTCCTCTCCAACGGTTAACTCAAGGTAGTTTACTTGCTTTTTCGCTAGGTAAGACCGAGAACTCGATTGCAGGTGAAGCCTTAGTTGTCGCTGGTGGTGGTGGAAGATAAGTCTTAGAATCTGCTGCTAGTCAAGGAAGAGAAGTAAACAAATCCGATGCTAGTCTTTTCGCCTTTGCTTATGCCACTTGTCCTGGCACAGATGTTCTCGAATACCGATGAGTTTGCACCTTTTTCCCTGTTAGGGAGATTTTTAACAGGTGCCTGGCGCTTTCAAAAGAAAGTAAGTAAAGGAGGTAAAGGCATTCTTTCGCTTTCTCCGGCCCTTATATAGTCTTAAACCCTGCCCTACGCAGATCAATCCAGAATATACTAGAAAATTCTTTCTTTGCCTTTTCTGACTCCTTTTATAAGTAGCAGTGAAGGCAGCAGCTGAGTTTCTAAGCAAAGCGGTGAAGCCAGTCATGGTAGCCGGGCCGAAACTGCGGATGGCAAAGGCCTCTGATGCGTTCGTTGAATTAGCCGATACATATCTGTTTTCGGGGCCAATATTCAACGACTACAGCTTCATTTCATAGGGCACTCATTGCTTCTCAAGAAAGAGAAGGCGAGCATTGATTGTTTCAGCCCAATGATAGGGTCGTGATTGGTACCAGACCTGCATTCGGCTGTGTTATGATGAAAAATTTCTTGAAGGCCTTGGCTAAGAAGATTAAGAGAAAGACCATTGCCGGCTAAGCCGGGCCATGCTACCAAGCACCCTTAGCCAATGATCCAGCTGTTTTTGTTGACTATACAGTCTATGCAGTTGGTTCTGTCGCTTCAGCGGAAGAGTAAGCAGCATGTTGCTGGGCCAGCTGCATAATCGCGTATGTAAGCAACCAGTTGCGTTGACAAAAGAAAGAAAACAAGCTTTCCTATATTTGGACGAAGTACCTGATTCATCATCCTCATAAACGTGCTAGGCGCATTCGATAAGCCTTTGGGCGGCCACTTGTACAATCCATTCCGAGTCTTGACCACTCGTCACCCTCGCCCTTACCCTTATAAACTAGCCCATCAAACGGAATTGAAAGGCCTTCTCCTTTAACTGGGAGTGGGAGCTGTTGGATTAGCTTTCCCCTATTAGAGAATCTAGCTGCTTACTTTGCTTTCACGCGCTGGCTTGCTTATACGTGCTAGTTGGTACCTACGCTTCGTATTCCATCCCACGGAAGACTCGCTACGGGCTTCGCTCTTTCCTAGAGTCATCTCCCCTCGTCCTAGATTTGAATAAGGGCTTCTTTGATCGGGAAATGCACGCACTTCTTTTCTTGTCGTTAAGGTCCCTTTCCGCTTCTCTTTCAGCAACTTCCCTCATTGGTATAGGTACCGGCTTGGAGGACTTTTTGTTGATGAGTCGTCTAGAATGCCTTCTATGGCATCTTCAGCACCTGAAACGTGTATTCGAAAGCGGGAATCCCGTCTCCCTTCTCTCTTACTCATTCATATGATCTCAGCCTCAACTGAACAAGAAGACGTAAAAATCACGAAGTTACCCTACAACGACAGGGGGGCAAGAAGCACCATTCATCACTACTGTAGTCGGGGCCACTGAAGCATGGGCAAGTTCAACCTCCCGTCGAAAGCGCCATCTGAGGGTGCTCGAGAATGCAAAGACAGACGAGCCAATTAAACGCACAAGACACGGAATGGCAGATTACTTTCTCTGATGAAGATGTCGACATGGTTGAAGATCCAGGCAACGACCCCATTGTGGTCACTGCAATGATTGGGGAAATTTCAAAGTGGAAAGGATATTGGTTGATTCTGGAAGCGCCGTAGAAGTACTTACATATGCTGCTTTCTTAGGCATGAAATTCACAGACAAAGACCTTCTCCCCACAGGCCCAATCTACGGATTCGCCAATCAACCAACCCATACCTGTTAAAGGTTACATTGTCTTACCCGTGGTGTTAGGAGATGGACAGCACAAGCTACAGGTGATAGTAAAATTCCTCGTGGTTGACCAACCGTCCGCTTATAATGTGATTTTGGGACGCCCCCTGATGAAGAAGACTAGGATGGTTGAAGCCATGTACTGCTTAAAGGTCGACGTTCCCTACGGCGACTGGGGTCGGCTACATTTTGGTAGATCAAGAAAACACCAGGAAATGCCATCTGATCCCCCTCTCCCTTTCACAGAAGGT
Source organism: Corrigiola litoralis (assembly GCA_901111285.1). NCBI lineage: Eukaryota > Viridiplantae > Streptophyta > Magnoliopsida > Caryophyllales > Caryophyllaceae > Corrigiola > Corrigiola litoralis. The sequence goes on along the minus strand of CAAKMY010034357.1, from coordinate 1,831 downwards.
CTCTGAAGCCAGGATTGAAACGCCATTAGGGAGGAAGGAAGCCCATCACCGGCGGAAGACATGCAAATTAATGTGATCGACCACCATGAGACCTTATTTGCTGGAATCTCTCGACACTCGAGACGAGAACATGTTGGGAAAGGCGGAGCCTGTCGAGGAGACAGTGGCGATAAGGTTGTATGAAGACGACCCTAGCAGTACTACACAGATAGGCTCCCTGTTGGATGAGGAAGATAAAAATCCCCGGATCACCTTCCTGAGAAAGAATGCTGATACCTTTGCTTTGAGCCCTTCGGATATGCCCGGAATCGACACACGAGCTATCAACTATCACTCACACACAAGCTCAATGTTGATCCCCACGCCATTCCTGTCAAACAGAAGAAGCGGCGATTTGCCCCAGATAGGGTTCAAGCTATTCGGGAAGAAGTCGACAAGTGGCACTGAATCTTATCTACGTATACGTAGTCTAAGTCAAAAGGAAGAAATTGGACTAGCCCTTTCGGATTAGCTTGTCTTCCTAGCTACCTTTCTTGCAGAACCTCTAGTCGTAGTAAAAAGTAAATCTCTTACCTGGCACGACAGCGAACGCAACTCTTATCTTAATGGCATTCGCTCAAAAGCATCAGACCATAATTATGACTGACGGGCAAAAACAAAAGCAAAAGGATTCACCCGAGCTGGAATGAAGGAGAGACGAAAAGAAAGCAGGAAGTCTTCGTCGCATCATAGCGGGTTAAGGACTTAGGCTTAGTGAATCCCCACTCAAATATCATATTAAATGTAAGGTAATCCTCTCTGTTAATAGGATAAGTTTGATCTATATTAATTTAAGTAGATCCTCTGGTATTGGTAGTCCTATCCTAGATCTCTTTACCTTTATTGGCTTTACTGCTGGGGACGCAGCAACAGAACTCTTTCCCCTCAATCGCCGGGGGGCTATTATCCCATCACTAGCTCATGACTCACTCCCTTCTTCTACTTCTGACATTATACTTGAAAGTATGATATCCGATAAACGCTTGAATGTCTTAGTTCACATACTCTACGGGATTTCATTTCTTCTTTACTATAACTCTTTTCTCATGACGTGGTTGGGAACGTTGTGTCATCTGTTCGTTTCGATTCAAACAGTTTCACTTCGGACTTACCTAGTATTGTAGGGAAAGCAGAAGCTGAACATACTTATATAATTAAGGGACTTCCTGACTTAGAGTGAGAATACTCTTTATATGGCACTTATCCCATCCGAATACTGACTTTCAAGTCTTAGCTTAGCTTAATAAGACTCAACTGAGAATATGCTTTCTTAGGACAGGTTTTAGTCCGAGGTTAAAGGATTTCTCTATAGTAAGAGGGATCCATGGCCTTACTTGTATCCAAGTAAGCAAGTAAACTACCTTACTCTAAAGAGTAAGCAAATAGGATTTACCGCCCCGTGGGAAAGTGGCACCCATAAAAAAGATTGGCTTGGTTTTCAATCTACCGCACTTAGTACAAGGTCGAAAAGAATGCTTTGCATTCCAAGTGGGATTCCATAGCTTTAAGGGAGAAGAAGGAGCGAAGTCTTAACTACCACACACGCTACTAGTATACTACTAGCACTCTACGAGTAGATTAGTTGAGTGGCTAGACTGAGACTCTCTTTGATATCAATCACTAAACTAAAGAAAGTAGCAAAAATCATAAGAGAAGAGAGCAATGCCCCTCAACTCCCATGCCTTTCCGGATCATTCAACCGGCAATTTCCGTCTTCCTGAATTGGGAAAGCAAGAATCAGTCTCTCCTTTTTGTTGGGGGAGAGCGGAGCAGTCAAAGAATTAAAAAAATG
>CAAKMY010034356.1:0-14201 GCA_901111285.1 Corrigiola litoralis | reverse complement strand
TATGTGCTATGATTATTGTATGATTGTAATGGTGGTATTTGTGTGCAATAGAAACTTCACTAATATGGAATTTTCTGGAGCTAAGTATGTTCACTTGTGCAATGAGAAGGGATACATAGGAAATTTTAGATGTGAAAGTTTGAAATGTAGAAAAGATGTTATCTCAGCAAGTAGGTGAGTGCCATGATACATATTGAGATTCATTAATTAAGCATTTAGAATGATGGTATATATGACTAAAAATTGTTGAAATAGGTGAGGCAAGCAGATAACTTAAGACTTAACAAATTTTGTTCCAGTAAGGTTAAAGGGAGTTACACTGTTGTTCATGCTTTGTTCTTTTTATGTTCATATCTTTGGTTATTTTTTTTTTTGGCAAAGATAGAATAATATATATATATAGTAGTAACCAGTGTTTGTTACAGAAATCTTTTTCGCATTAACCCCCGGGGTTGAATGGAAAGGAAAGATTCACTTGAATCCCTGGTGGTTCCGCACAGAGAGTGCTAGACCAAATAGTTACATGATCATTATCAAAAAATTCCCGGAGTATCCTAGGCGGATTTACAAAAAAGTCTTGTTTCCCCTTGTTGTCCTACATCATTCTTTGCCGCTTTTGCTAAGGCATCAGCACTCCTAACCCAACATCTACTGATCTTTTTGATGCAGTTTCTCGTCAAACCTTGAAGGAAAGCCCTGCAAGTAGTCGAAAGATTAGTAAGGCTGTCCTTATATAATCTTCCATTGATTTCTCCTGCTGCAATGGCACTATCTGTGTAGAATTGGGCCTCTGTCCAGTTTCTTTCCGTAGCCCATTTGATGGACTCTCGAATTGCCAACAATTCTGCCTCATTTGAATATCTTTGGTTATTTTGGGAATCTGGATTTTCCACTCACAGATTTGTGTTCACTGGTGATATGCCGGGGTGGATCCAATATTAAAAATGGGGGTAGCGAACTATTAATTATTTTTGCTAGAATTTTCTATCTTTTCTACAATTTTCTACAATTTTCTACTTTTTTTTTTATTTTTTTATTTTACCAAATTTAATAACTTAAGGGTTAGCGCCTTAGCGGACGTTACTCCTCGCTGCTAGCTGGCTTCACTGGTGGTGATATGGCATATGTATCTAATCAGATTGCTCTGGTCACAAATTTGTCCAAGAGTTAAAATTTCTGTGAAATATTCTGTGAGTATAGTTATGTTGATTATGTTCTACGCGTTATATCTCCTTGTGGTTAAATTCGTTCGTTGTAGCTGCCTGAAATTACCTGGCAAATGAACATTTTGTGAGTGTACAGATGTTGATTAGTTACTATGCGTATAAAACCTTATCCTCGCAACGATTGAAAGAAAGTGCCAAAATGATCAGTGTGTTTTGTATTTACTTGGGATATGGCAAATTGCTTTCAATTGCATTGCTGCAGTCACAACCTTGCCTGAGAAAAATGAATCTTGTGAGCATATCTATGTGCTTGAATTCGTTTATTGAAGTTGCTCGAATATGCCATGTGCTTCATTTGCTTCTTATCCTTATAAATATGTTTTGTTTTGGTCAGCTCTTATTGTGGAACTACTTTTATCTTTCTTGGTTAAGTGAATGCAAATCGTGGTTTTCTTAATCTTCTTGTTTCGCTTAGAACAAGAAACAAAGAGGAAGAAGTATTTTATCATAGGTGTAGTTTATTCTATTCTTAATTTACTTAGGATTGTTCAAAAAGATTTGTCAAATATGGAGGCAGTTTTTGGTCATCTGTGCTGAGACAAGCTGCTTATGACACAAACATAATCCTTCAAATTAGGTTTCACTATTTGATTTTTTTCTTCTTCTGGTATTTCAAAGTTCAGCACCAGCTATACAGCATTAATCAATCAGTCACTTTATCTTCAATCCTACCCTTGTTTCCTGATGTTTTTCTCCCATTCTTCGTGTTAATCCTTCAGACTGACCAGACCTTTATTTTTTCGTGTACGCTATTCAAGTAATGTAATGATTATGACTCTGTATGAGAATATTTTGTATGTACTAGTTTGTCTTTGAGTGAATGAGTAAACAGTACATTTTCTACCTTTGGCTTCCCTAAGGATCATAGAGTGGCAACACCCAGCAGATTTAGGATAGAAGTGAAGTGAAGTTTTTTCATGAAATGATAAAACTCTTCGTGTCCTGAACACATTGCTGGGTGTTATACCTTATTGCTACTTTTCAAAATCCTTGTCCAACCTTTCTTCTTTACTCTTGCCTCCATAAAGAAACCCAATTTTTCTGGCTCTCGTTACTCCCATTTGTCTACACTGAAGTGGAGATTTAGGAAACTGAGTGGAAACACCTCTTTTAAATGTCCCATGTAGCAATCTCGAGAAGTGTTTCATTGACCAGCTGGATGCTTTTGATTGGGAATTTATAAGAAGGCTAGTGTTGGCCACTTGGCCAGGAACATGACAAGGTTTGTTGGAGAAGCTGGAATGTTTGATTAGCTTTCCTGGTCCACTCTTCAGGAAATAAGAAATCGGAAGACCTTTTGGCCTAGACTTTTCTAAAACGGTGAAATCTTAGATAAATGAACATTTCCTGTGTGCTCGATGAATTGTATTCTTTGTTAATATTTCATTTCCTGTGTGCTACAAATCATTGCCTAGGAATTATTAGATGTGGCCTTCTCCTCATTCTCATTCAATGTGCATGTGAAAATGCTAAATATCTATTGTCTAACTACTTAGAAGACTTGCTCCTGCTGTTTTTTTTTATTGCTTTGCTTGTTTTTCATTCTTGTAAAATCAAAAATTACTTTGTGAATTTTTATTGGAGCTGCTTTTTACTTTGGTTGTTCGTTTGACCTATAAGGTTTAGACTCTGCATTTGCTTTGTACTTCTGCCTAACTATTTTCTTATGTTTTCAGGTAGTGGTGCTTGGAGGCGGCTCATTTGGTACAGCAATGGCAGCACATGTTGCAGATAGAAAAGCAGAAATCGAAGTTAGTATGCTCGTACGTGATCCTGGAGTTTGTCAATCTATCAATGAAAATCATCTCAACTGGTAAAACCTTGAATTCATGCACTCCAAGAGTGGGCTTCCAGTTGGACATTTTCTTGTACTTTATTCTTTTCTGTTTTATTTGCAGTAAATACTTTCCTGATCATAATCTGCCAGAAAATCTTACTGCAACAACTGATGCCAAGTCGGCTCTGCAAGGTGCTGACTTCTGCCTTCATGCTGTGCCAGTGCAGGTTTCAAATTAATTATTATTAGTTTGTTATATTATTTTAACTGCTATTCTTTCGATTTTATGCCTTTTCATTTTTTGTGTAGGCATGGCTGTGAGAGCACGTGTAGTTCTTTTCCTTTATTCTGAAATTTGGCCTACTTTTAGTGGATAATCGATATTATGTCTCTTGCAGTTTACCGCTTCTTTTCTTGAAAGCATCGTTGATTATGTTGATCCTGGATTGCCATTCATATCATTGAGCAAAGGTTTGGAGCTTAATACACTACGAATGATGTCTCAAATTATCCCACAAGCACTGAGAAATTCTCGACAGCCATTTGTAGCTTTATCTGGACCTTCATTTGCGTCAGAGTTGATGAACAAACTGCCAACAGGTCTACTGCTTATTCTGTCACAAGCATTTTTGATTTGGAGTTTAACTTGTTTTCTTTTGTTTCTTATCATGCTTGAATGTAATCTTGCAGCTATGGTGGTTGCATCAAGGGACAAGAAATTGGCAAATGAAGTTCAGCAGCTTCTAGCTTCAGATAGGCTAAGAATAAGCACATCAAGGTAGATGAGGTTTTGTGCAACTGGAAACATCATTTCTTGTCATTGTGGATTCAACCCCCAAAAAAGAAAAAAGGACTGTCTATTGACGTAAATGAATATTTTGTTCTTCTCATCTGCTTATTTTTCTATTTTTATGCAACATAGACTTTATAGTATATTCATATAGATGCTGGTTATTGTTTGTCAGTCTTGCTGTAGATCAACAATTTTTTGAATTTTCAATGAGGTATCTCTTGATATTTTCTATGGCTTTGCATCAAAATTCTCTTTCACGAAACTTATGAATGTGGAAGGTGTTTCGGGCTGTAATGCTTTGTGAGATAACAAATCTTATGCTATCTGCTCAATTCTTTGGTCATTCTTCATTTAAACTTTTAATGGAAAAGATTTTAAATGGTCGGACAGCAGAATATGAAAAAGTAGTCCTTAAATGCGTTGTTAGATATTTAAATATTGTAGTGAGAAATTTGCTGGTTTGCGACATTTTTTATAATCCCTCATCAGCAATAGTTTTGTGGTCCTAGACTCAGTATCTTGTAATTGTAGCCCTGCAAGCATGCGCAACCTGTAACCTATGATGATCCAGTGATGTTACAGGGGTCGAAATTGCTGGTTCACTGAAAAATGTTTTGGCTATAGCGGCTGGAATTGTAGAAGGGATGAATCTAGGTAATAATTCCATGGCTGCTCTTGTTGCACAAGGTTGCTCGGAGATTCGTTGGTTGGCAAAAAAGGTATACAAGTACTTGCTCTTTCAGTTAGCTACTTATTACCCCTGTTTTTTGTGGCATTACATTTGACATTAGAGAATAAACAGTCTCTAGCAGCAGCAAACAGTACACAAGGCACAAAACTTTCTGTCACAAAAGTGTGCCAACTGAGATCCTGGATATGTACATTATATTTGAGGGACAAGATCAGTGCAGAGGTCAGAGTGCCTTGTGGTGTCTATTATTGTCAGAGATATTTGCTGGTAGTTTCCATCTGCTGGAGCTGATTTGTTCCTCCTAACAGGCACATTTGGAGTAGGTGTAATTCTGGAGTTTTTAAGCATATAATAGATATTGTTCTTTCTCATGTCCAGAAACCTGATCCTGCTTCAACTTTTTTCCACTCCTTGATAACATGGGTTCACATGTAAGGGTATGAAATTTTCATCTTATGCTTCACTTTCTGCAATGTAGATGGGTGCCAAGTCTGCAACAATCACAGGGTTATCAGGAACTGGTGACATCATGCTTACATGCTTTGTAAATCTTTCAAGAAATAGAACAGTTGGTGTACGTCTTGGGTCAGGGGAGAGGCTTGAAGATATACTGAGCTCAATGAATCAGGTGTCACACTGTTATCCTTTATGAATCTTTGTGATATTTTCTATCTGGTTGACAGCTTGACATGCCTGAATCTTTGTAATATTTACTATCTGGTTCATTTATGATAGGTTGCCGAAGGAGTTGCTACAGCTGGAGCTGTCATCGCGTTGGCCCAAAAATATAATGTAAAGATGCCTGTTTTGACAGCAGTGGCCAGAATAATTGACAACGAGCTGACCCCTCAGGCAGCTGTTCTTGAACTCATGCGCCTTCCTCAGGTAGAGCAATTTATATTTTCAGAGCCCTCCTACTCCCCCCACTCCCCTGAATTCCTTCCCCTGCCTAAGATGTGTGGTTTGGTTAGTGACTGCATAGGCATGTGTTCAATTATAACCTATCAATTCCATGAAGGCCTTTCCCCCTAAGGCCCATCTAGGCTGCACCAAAGTGTACTCTGCATAGAGAATCTTGATTCCGATTTCAATACCGGTAACAATCGTCACGTCCAAATTGCAGGCCTCTTACCCCAATCAAGGTTAAAACGACCTAAAATCTCGGTTCTGATCAACTCAGACACTTATGAGGTCGCCATACGATGTAGTGGCCAAGATTTAATTGTTAATCCGCTTGAAAGAAAACATATTCAAGGATAATCTTTTGTTACCAGAGTTTTAGCAATCTAAATTTCCTGTAGAAATGTTTCCTTACAATTAAGCGAACCCTGTACGAAGCCTCTTCTAGTTTCAAACTAATCCGTCTTCTAGTTTTAAGTATTTTATAAGGGTTCTGGTTCTAAATTATCTTACTAGAGTTATATATGTTCTAAATTACTGTGTTCCTGCTATGGGACATGGTACTTCTGCCATGCTTTCTAAAGGCCTGACACAGGTCATTCAACTTACAGTATTAGTTCACGCATCAGCGTTAAAAGACCATTAGTAAGAAAAGTTAGCCACACATGCTTTTGGCATCCAGGTTTAGCATGCATGTCAGTGAACGTCTCTCATCCAGTGTCATAACCCTTCTTTCCCTCACTTTGTTCTTTGAGCCTCACCTGTTTCTCTAGATCTTGTACAAAATCATGACTTTGCTTGATTACTCCACCGAAAGTCTGAATCATGTAAGAATCTTGAACATGCATGGAGGTCAAGTAATTAATTTGATTTAGTGTGAATTAGCTTTGATTGGTCAAGATATAGGTAGTAGGCTGCCATAGAATTCAATGAACCAGTACTTGTGTGTTTCTTTTGTTGTCCTTAGAGCATTGGTAATATCAGTAGCATTTTTATCACTCTGGTGTGTTGGTGTGTTAGTGGCCTGAATGGCAAAAAAAGAATGCGCGACTATCTTCTGCAGGGACTCTTGTGTGAGACTATCTCATCAATTACTTACAATTACACCACCTTCACCTATAAAAAGTCACCGTCTTGTTTGAAAGTTTTTGCATGACTTGTATAACACTATAACTAAGTAGCAATGAGGACAACTTGATATCCCGTATTCTACTTTTATGTGAGTTGTTCATTGTCTTTAACTTCTGCAGGTCGAGGAAGTTTAAAGCTTTTGAACCAAGGATTTGTCGAGATAGCTGAGATTCCTCTAGGGCTTAGAATGCTTATGATTCGACGAGAAATCTTTCCCTACTATCTGGGTTCCAGAATTAAGCTTCCTGCAGCTGTGCATATAAGCATTTATACGAATCTGGTACAGGGGTGATGCAGCAAAGTCAATAGTAGAAAACATTACGGGTCAATGGCGCTTTCGGATCCTCCATTCATTTACTTGGTTATTCTATTTCTCAAAGAAATCAGAAGTTCTTACTCTCTTACCATAGATGCAGTTTGCAACTGTTAGGGCAGTATGTGAGGTTAGCATGTTCGCAAATTATAGTAGCATGAATCTGTCCGTGCCCCTACAGGAATGTGTGCAAATTATTAAAAGTGTATGTGCAATTTCCTTAACTTATATGTGCAAATATTTTACTGCATGTGCAGAAAAAAAAAAAAATTGTATGTTGAAGAAAGTTTTGAACTATTTTGGGTTTATGTGCATTTTCCTTAATTTACATGTGTAAATTTGTAAAAATGCATGTGCATGTCCCTTCACTTATATGTGCAAATTATTCAAACCAAGGGGCATGGAAATATATACACCCCCATGTCTACGTTATAAGTGTTGTAACATATTTACATGACTAAAAGTTGTTTGGATTTGATATTTGAAAATACTTTGGATTTATAATTTGTATTATTCGAATTTCGGATGTTGGAACTTTATTAAATTATTTCGATTTGCTTGACATTTTGAGATATATTAAAAGATCGACATTTGTGTGATTATGCTATTGAATATTATGGATTTGGAAGTTACTTGAAAATAGGAATATTAACCATATATAGGAATTGTTTGCAGAAAGCCCTTTTTTATAAAAAAAAAAAAAAAGAAGAGAGACCCGTTTTGGACCCGCAGACCCTCCGTAGGGTCCGGTACGGGTCTCCTAATTTCAGACCCTTAGGGTATGGGTAGGGTATGGATCCTTACTCTAAAAAAGGGTATGGGTCTGGGTCCAGTAGGACCCTGCCCAGACCCTACCCATTGTCATCCCTAATCTAAGTATACTATATTGGTCAAAAAACAATAAAATGCAATTTACAAATAATTTGGGACCAACTAGTTATGTATATAACTTTTAATCGTATTAGACAAATTTACAAGCAAGAATTCAAGAACAAACCTAATAAACACCGACACCTTTGACGTGGAAAACCCTTTGAATCGGGAAAAACCATGGGAGGGATGCCCCTGCCTGCTTCAATGTTTCACTAGTTATTTGTCGTAGGTTTAGCTAGTTCTTTGTCGTAGGCTCAGAATGATATATTCTTCAACTCTCTTTTGTAGTTGTGTGCATGGATATCAATGGAGTAACGAGGAGGTTTGGATGTTTTATGAGTGAATGGTAGCTAAGGTGATTGTGCATGCCTCTAATATACGTCTAAGAGTTGTTTGCGTAGGATCATAACCCTAAGTTACGTAAGATTATCTAGCCGTCTTATGGTTGTTACAACTCCTATCTTCTAGGAATGTGCTTTAACCCACAACGGCTCCATATCTTATCTTCCCTTGTTATTCGATGGTAGTTGAGCTTCATACGCGCGCACATCTCTATAAGATTTGACTTGGTACAAGACTTCGTGCTCCGCAACATAATGGATTACCCTGCTTAGGATCTCTGCTCAACAGAGAGTCTCTGTTGGGTTTTGATTTTACACTCTCATTGTTTATTTTTGCACTCTCACTTAGTCATTTATCATTCACAAAGACCATATCTACCTTCTTGTATTGCTCATCAATCATCATCCCTTTTCTCTTGCTCCCTGCCCCATAGCCCACAAACTGTCTCAATGTCTCACCATCTCATCCTTAAAGCAAACTCAGCATATACCCATGTCTCTCAATCAAACCATGGCACCCACCACTCTTTTTCAATCTCGTCATCACCACCATATCAACACAACCCACCATCAGCGGGTGCTGCAACAGCACCCGCTTTCGACACCTACAACGGCATCCTCCTAATACATAAACATCCACGCAAGGAATGAGATGTTGGTGTCCATGGATTGTGGGCTCCTTGCTAATGGGTCGTCATTGTCAAACTTCATAATGTCGATGACGTGGTGGCTACAGAGGCTAATGAAATTGATAGGTATGACGGGGACATTTTCGGACTATAAACCCATGCTCATTGCAAATTTGTGTGAGCGAGCGAGATTCTTTCCCTAACCTTTCTGGATATCCAATTTCGAATTTACAACCATTTAAGTCAATCAAAGGCAACTTCGATCGAGGTGTTGGTTTGTTACCTTTGATTTTGGGTGTGGCTTCTAGGTCGATTTTGGGCAGTGGGATTGTGATGTGGCTTTAAAGTGGGATTGTGATGTGGCTTTAAAGTTGCGCTAGTGTGATGTGCGTGGTAATAGTGTTTTTTGGGGATTATAGTGATGGTAACGGTGTGGACGACTCTGAGTGGCGGTGTGGGAGTTCTGAGTTCGTGTAGTGGTGGTGTTACCGGTGTAGATGCGTGATTATGTTGGCGAAATGGTGGTGTTGTGGTGGTTGATGAGATGTACATGCTTGGCGTGGGGTTGTAGACACCAGTACAGTGGACACACAAATGTTGGGGGGATTACAGAAAGCCAATTATTAAGGGTAGAATGGTCTAAGTGAGAGATGAATGAGTTAGTGGGAGTGTAAAAATAGTCAAGGGGAGTGTAAAAATCAGGACCCTTTAGATATCTTCGCATATCTTTGGTCTTCCTCTTATTTCCTCTATACTATCTTCCTCTTTAATCTACCTACTTTATATACATCATAAATTTTTGTTAATATTACAATTCCCTTCTATTTGCAATCTCTATTATAATTTCTTCATAAATCTTCTTCTCGTCCTCCTTGCTTTAATCTTCTTTATAACTTCTATCTTCCTATTCGATCTCATTATTAGATTAAAAATTCGCACATCATTCATGATTCATGGCACTGACTCCACCGAGAGGGAAGGCTCAATTTTAAGTTTCAAGAAAGTTTGAATTAAATGCCTTTGAACACAAAATCAAGAAAGAAACGATGACATTAATATCCAGCCGAACCAAGCGGGTGGAATTTTTAGAAGAAGAGATACGTATGTCGAATAAGACTAAACTCGATGATCGAGACCCTTACCAAATACAGTAAAAACTCTATAAATTAATATTGTCGGGACCGGTGAAATTTATTAATTTATAGAGTTAGTAATTTATCGATAAATTAATAAATATTAATTTAAAGAGTAAAATCTCTATAAAATGCGCACTTTCTATTCGTAAATTTGCATAGTGATTAACACCATACTTCCCCTTCTTGAAAGATCCTATGTACAATATAATTTGAAAATATGTTGCATATCATGAGCAAATCAACAATATGGATAGAAAATATTCTTTTTGTTTTGACATTCTAAAAACAATGTTGATGATGAAGCTGAAGTTACACGGAAAGAAGCACTTTTGGCGTCCAAAATTTTTCACAACTTTATGATGCAATATGAGAACGCAACACCATAACTTTTGGATGCAATAAGAAAAGTTAGAGATGAAGTCTTACTAGATATGAGTTTTAAAAGAAAACAAACAACTATAGAATCATATTTCCCTAAATTGTAAACATTATGTTTACATTTTTCTATGAATTATTAATTTATGATTTTCGAGGGACCTAAAATTATAAAGGGGACTCCTGAAAAATTATTATCTTATTATCTTATCGATTTTTGTAATTTTTATAACTGACCCAAGTCAGGACCAGACAAATTTATTATTTTATAAAGTTTATTAATTTATCGAGTCTTAATTTAAAGAGTTTCTACTGTATACCATGATGTTGTTGCATCAACTGTGGTCATCGAAATCCGAAAAAGAAAATCTTTTTGCAAGAAAAAGATAAGTAGGTGTGTTTATGGCTCGAGCTTTGTTGTCTTATCTAAAAGATTGACTTTTGTATTAAAGCGACGCAAGAACGAGTATTTTTCCACTATTACTTTCACGACTGCACACATGTTTGAACCATATTTTGATAGAAGGGATAGCGTAGAAAAGATAGACCTGCAAAGTTCTATTACTGTGCAGTTTTTTAAAGAAAATGACTTTTGCGTGGCTGAACTTTGGCGCAAATTATTACCTGCCTCCGGGGGCAGTCTTCCCCCATAGAATACTGGATGTCCAAAACATAAAAAGAAAAAAATCCAGTCCAACCCACAACAAGATTAAAACAAAAAAGTCTATATAAGAGCAATTACAATTTATAAACTCATTGCTTATCTATTTATAAGCTTAGTGAAACACTTATAACTTGACTATTTACAATTTGACTATTGATTTTCCCTTATATTCAATTGCAATAGCCTATATAAGAGCTCTTTCAAGACTTGATCACCGTTTTTGAGTTATTCTTATTTCATAATTTGGCATCAATTCACACTTTTTATTTGTTATGCATATCATTGATTCATTGTTCAGATTTGTTTTCCTCCAAGAAGTGGCACCATAGATTAAATGAAAGCTTGAATAAGTGAATTCATAAGTAATTCTATATTTTTTCGTCTTTTATGATTTTCATATCATCTTAGCGTTTATATTTCGTTTGCGTATTTTTTTCATCACTATCAAATTTAATTGTGTTTAATTCACCTCGATGTAACTATTTCTAACTAAATATTGATTTCTACATACAATCACCATATCAATGTCTATAAGGTTTTTATTTCTAGAATAAACAACATACTTGACTATAAATTACTAACACGATTATCATAAAAAAAGTTTTTCTTTTGCAATTGTAGGTGATATATATATATATATGCAACTTCAATTTTCAATTTGAGTGAATGACATTTAGAATATATTTTAACATGTACACCTCTTTGTTTTTCGTTATCTTTTAATTCATATATGTTAGATCATTTAACATTTTTTCATAAATATTAATATAATTATTAATTAATATGTCAAAAATAATCAATGGTTCAAGTTTTGTACTCTTACATATTATCAGCATATTTTTTATGTTTTGATTCTTAAATTTGATAGTTACTCATCTTTAACAGGTGGGAAGCATGTTCTATATGTACCTTATGGTTCAAGCATTTTCTTTTACTTTGATATTTGTTTTAGCAAGGAAAGATCAATAATTTGGAAACAATGGCAAACATGTTTATTTATTTAAAAAACCACCAAATGACATTGTTTAGTTTTCTCTCACTATTTCACTTTTTTAGTATAAGAGAATTAATTCATAAACTTAAGAGAATAAAGAAGATAATGGAATGGAATGAAAAAATTTGTAGTTAGTGAGAATTAATTAAAGTAATTGTTAAAAATTATTTTTATTGATGTCTATATTGATATCTAAGTAAGACATTTTTTAAACTCTATCTGATATAATTAAATAAAGTAATAAAGTATTATCTCTTTTATAAAAGTAACCCTTTAACATGGTTTAAAGTTAAATTTTGTTTTCAATGAAAGTCTTCTAAAACTTATTAAATTAAGATAGAGAGATATTAGAAACAAAACTTAATAATAGATGAATAGTTTGTTTCACATGTTTCAAAAAAAAAATAAAACATTAATATGGAGAAAATAGTCATATAGGAATCTCGGTTATTACAAAGTATCCTTATATAAGCTTAAAAGAAAGAAGATAGTAATTTTTTACTTATATAGTTTAAAATAAAATTAATAAAGATAGTTTGATTTTGTACACTTTCATACTCGTAACAAATTATATATCGTAGTAAAATTTTAAAAATATTTAAATTTAATTTATATTTTTACGTTAATATATATCTATAATAGATGATTTTTTTGTTTTTATAAACTCATGTTGTGCATGGATTAGAAACAATTATTATGTAATAGCATAAGTATGATACTTGTTTTTACCAATTGTCAACTTACCGCAATATAGATCGGGATAATGAGATGCTCTGTTTTGAATACATAGTCCCAATGAACTACGGAAGCTCGGGAGCAGCTGTTTTCAACAACAATATGGAGGTTCTCGCAATAAATGCTGCCACAATGGGCGCATTTGCATATGGAGTTGTTCCATCATCAATAAAGGGAGTCTTTGTCAACTTCTCTAAGCTCCCAGAAAATGCAATAAGTTTATGTGTTAGAACTTTCTATTAAAGCTTTTGAATGTTCTTTGTATTATACTAGTATGTCAAACTTTAAGTTATTATTTCTACTAATACCCTACTGATGTGTAGTGGAACAATTACTAGTTAGCAATTATATTTCCCTTTCAATTTTATGCATATATGAGTGTTTAAGTTTATCGAGATTCCGACATGTCAAGGTTTCTTGAATGAGCCAGAGTTTGGAATAACTTCAGTTTTTTTTATTTGTTTTTTAAAGTTTGATATTTTCTGATCACGATCATGGAAGTCTCAAGTTAGGATAAGAAAAGATTTCAACGCAAAAGAACTCATGGTCATTTATGAAAAGCTAAATGATATAATCATTGGAAAAAAAGAAAAAAGGATTTTTTGATGTTTGGTGTCCTATGTTTTTGGCTAATCCATATTCGGTGCCCTATGTTTTGTGTAATCTAAGTTTAGTGCCCCAAGTTTGTATAATAATCCAAGTTTAGTGCCCTCGATTGAAACGACATTAACTTGTTCCATCCAAATGATGACTAAAAATCGATTTAACATCCAAATAAATACCAAAAAATTCCTAAAAAACATATGAACACAAAAAAATTCCAAAAAATTTATAGAAAAATTATAAAAAATCTTTAAAAATAATCACAATAAAATCCCCCAATATTAGAAAAATCCAAAAAAATTCCAATTTTTTTACTAATTTGCAGATTTCTTTTTTTTCTGAAAATTTTAAAGTAATGGTCAATGAAAAATCCAACATAATCCTAATTTGTAACATAATGGTCAATGAACCATGATATATGTCTAAAAAAATTCAATTAAAAAAAATGACGAAAGATCGGTGTGCATCTATGAATAATATATTACATTATAGAACTCAAATTAAATTTTATTTTATTGATTTTAAGTTAAGTATACGTTTACTATCCTTGATGTACATATCTCATACAATCTAATCGTATGAACATCATTAAATTAATATCAATAAAATTAAATTGCATTAAATAAAACCAAATACTTTTTTGATAAGTTAAATGTGTTTATAAAAGAAGATTACCTTGATATATATAAAACCGAATAAAAAATATACATAAATTAATGGGTGAATAGTAATATTAAAAATTGAAGTACGTAAAGTTTTAGAAAAAATCAAATAAAAAAATCCCAAAAAATCTGTAAATTCATCAAAAAAAGGTATTTTTCATCAATTATTCAATTTTTTGAAGTTTTTTTTGTAATTTTTTTGTAATTTTTTGTGAATTTTATGATTTTTTTAAAATTTTTGGTATTTTTTTGGGTATTTATTTGGATGTAAAATCGAATTTTATTTATTTGGAATCCACGTCATGATTTGAATGGAAGAAGTTAACGCCGTTTCAAACGAGGGCACTAAACTTGGATT
>CAAKMY010034355.1:0-13072 GCA_901111285.1 Corrigiola litoralis | reverse complement strand
TATATTTTTTGATTTATTAACGGTCAAAGTATAATTTTAAATAGTGTCAAAAGTCAAATGTAAAGAATTGGTTGGAATGGAGGGAGTAAGATAATCTGTATGATCGTTTCAAGGCCGTGACACCCTCAGTTAGTGCGCTAAGCCGCTAAGTGCCACTTCTAAAACATTGCAAACTTTCAGCTAGTCGTAACTCTCAGATTATGTTTGTAAATAAAAACACTCTCATGCAATTAAGAAGAAAATATCAGTACACAACTAGTTCTCTAGAATGATCCGCATGCATGCAAGAGTTGGCCATCTCCAATTACTCTAAGAAGCATTCTAACGTACTCTTTAAATCAAGAACTATATCCTCAGTTCCTCATATATATGTTTATCAAATATTGTAGTAATTTATTTTGTAACCGAAGGTATCAATGAACTTCATTAAGAAAAAAAAAATGAAAAAGAAGTTGCTTCTGCTATAGAAGGGGTAATATGGGCAAATTATTAGGTGCTTTCGGAAGCATGTGCTCCCACCCTATAATTCTTGTATATTTTCAATGTTTTTCTAAGCTTGTACCTTTTTCGAGAAAGTATAAAAAAAATGACAAAATGTACAAGAAATATAGGTGAGAGCACGTGCTCTCCGGAGCTTAAAATATAGAGATTGTGGGCAATATGAGTTCTCCTCCGTTGGAATATAATTAAATAATCACACATAGCAACAGGGAATCAGGGATACCTTTCTAAATTATTGATGGAAAGGAGGCTGTGCAAGTTACATGTAGAAACAATACTTCGTCTTAAGTACATGGTACTAGCAATGGGGCCCGATTAAAACTGAATTGTCATCCTATGATCGAGTAATTAAGCAATTGATGATAAAACTAGCTTTTGTTATGAAATTGTTTATACATGGAATATATATTTCTAATCAACAGGATATCAGTGGACTCCATAGCTAGGTTCCTTACTTGAGTTACTTCATTCCTTGCTTGTGTGCTTAGACTTCCATGCTGATTTATTAGAGTAAGAAGTAACTTTTGCAGAAGTCAATTTCATGAGCATTGACCATTAAATCTTGCTAAACATTATGACTTTCTTTTGTACATTTCAAACTAAAAGAAGTGTTGGAATGAAAGAATTAACTCTCAAAGGAATTTTGTAGTTATGTAAGTAAGACACTAAAAGTGACAACGGATAGAAGGTGACCATGCAACTTCCCAGCTCTCACCGCTATGTGTCCTTTTCAATGAGGCCCATAGATTGTTAACCAGTTATTCTCGTATCTTGCTTAGCTTTATTAATATAGTGATGAAGGCATGAAGCTAATCTCCTTAACCAGAGATATGGGATCGATTAATTAGTTAGTTCAATTCTGCTTATTTGTGAAAAGAGAAAAAAGTTCCACATCTAAATCCTATAATTAACTACGAAGCTAGGTACAAAATTGAAACAATAAAGTCTTGCTTTAGGTCATATATTCACTCCTCCATTTGTAATCATTGTATTGCCCTTTGTGTCCCATACTAAAAAAGATAAAAATACATTCTTGACTTGTTGCACGAGGTACACCAGTTAACTCGAGTATAATGTACTATAAGTGAATGTTGTGAAACAATGATTTATCTAAGATAATATATTGTTGTGAAGTACGAATTCTACTGCGGTCTTACTTAATTAGATAAATCGTTTAATTTTTTGATAGGATGTTCGTTTTGTTTAATGAGCAGGCAAAACATTATTTACCTTGGGTACATATGAAAAGCCCCCAACCAAAAACTTCTTTCAAGAGCAGCTGATTAGACAATGCAAATTCGACTTGTTTAGCAAACTCATTTCTCATAAGAACTCTTCATTGTAACAAGCATATATGCATGCATGTGATACTATGACTAAAAGCTGATAATGAATATTCATACAAAAGTACCAGTAAAGTCCAGAAAATCAAGTTAAGTACCAGAAGAAAAGCTTTGTTAAAAGGTTATTCTACTACCGAGTACTACTTCTCTACTAATCCCACTAATATAAGATTGTAGAATATACAAATAGACACTTCTCAGTCCTCCTCTACCTCTTCATTTACAAATCATTGTCCCTTTTTACATGGTTGCTTTTCCCTCTCACCTTTTTGCACAGATAAAAAAGATGGTGAGATTAAAGAAAACAAAATAACATTAACTTTTATAAAAGCAAAAATTAATAAAAATGTAGGAGCAGAAAAGAAAGAAAATATTTTTATGGGGGTCGGAGAAAGATATATGACAGAGGCCCCCAAACAAAGGAAAAGACAAAATTTTCAACGTCAGATTGTTTATTTTAAATATTTTCTTACTATACTTTAATTTTCATATAAACCTTTTTTTCTTAGCTCCAATTCTTTGCCCTTCGGTAAGGATTTTGCTTCTGAATTCTCATCCACACCCCTTACATCTTACATTTCTCTCTGCTGAAACTCAAGATGTGTTTTTTTGTTGGTATGTTTGTTGGTTTGTAGTAAGCGCATAGTCATCGAAAAATGAAGTAATATAGTGCCTAGAGCTACTGGTTTCACGCTTATATAGAGCTCAATATACACTATCTCTCTCTACAAAGTCCAAGCACACATACACTATCTCTCTAACTCCACTTTCTCTACAAAAAAATGAAAGTTGTCTCTATGGTTGCAGCCAAAGGAGGAAGAAGCCATCAAGTAAGAGACTACTGCTACTATATGAGATGTGTCTAGAGGAAAAAAAAAATTAACATATCATCTTTTTCTTTTCTTTTCTTTTCTCCTAGCTGAGCTACTTGTTTGTCTTTCTTCAGCTTTCTCTTCTAACTTAGCTCATCCTTTCCAGATTTGGGTTTTCTTTTGTCCTTTTAGATCAATACATACTCCTGGTAAAACCAAAACCCCTTGTTATATTAGATGACAAAGCCATGAGATCCAAAATTTAGCAGTATTTATAGTTTTGTTGTGCAACAAGCTAAGTTAAGGCCAAAGTTTGGACAAAACAAAGGATCATATGATGATAAAGCAGCAAGTGTTTGTGGAAGAGAACATGTCAAATTTGACTTCAGCTGCTTCTGGTGAAGGGAGTGTTACTTCTGACACTAATAGAGGTGAACCTAGCAGCTCTATTTATGCTCACCATCAGCAGTACTTTACTGAGCAGTCTCAAGATGAACTTCCTGAACAGCCTGCTGCTAAGAAGAAAAGAAACCTACCTGGCAACCCAGGTTATAATTTGTGCACTTTCTTGAATTTCATTACAAAATACTCAAACTTTATCTTTTAAAGCCTTTTAAACAGCAAGTTTGTAGGACAATTCTGATAAAGGTTTATACTTTACTCAATTTTTATTGGGGTTTAATCTACAGACCCAGATGCAGAAGTGATAGCTTTGTCACCAACGTCACTACTAGCAACAAACAGGTTTGTGTGTGAGATCTGCAACAAAGGGTTTCAAAGAGACCAGAATCTACAGTTGCATAGGAGAGGGCACAACCTGCCATGGAAATTGAAGCAGAGGACAAGCAAGGAGGTGAGGAAGAAAGTGTATGTGTGTCCAGAGATAAGCTGTGTGCACCATGACCCATCAAGGGCATTGGGTGACTTGACAGGGATCAAGAAGCACTTTTGCAGAAAGCATGGGGAGAAGAAGTGGAAATGTGACAAGTGCTCTAAGAGATATGCTGTTCAATCTGACTGGAAAGCTCACTCTAAGGTCTGTGGCACTAGGGAATACAGATGTGACTGTGGCACCCTTTTCTCCAGGTATACCATTTTTGCAACTGATCTTTAGTTATATCCAAATCTCTCATTTCAGTGAATTAAATGAAGTGTTAATTCTCAATCATCAAACTCATCATACCTATCATCATGTTTACAAAATATAAGTCATGAAAGATTTATCCATAATCAATGAAAAAGGGAATGTCTTCAGACTCATCTAATGATGTCCATGTTGAATATTTTTCCTTTTCATTGAATTATTCATGTCATTCATAGACCTAGATGGCTAGCTAGCTAGTTAAGATTCTTTCACCAAAATAGTAACTAGTGCAGGCAGGAAAAGAATAGGGGTAAAGAGACAGAAAGCAAGAGAGGGGGAAGCGAAAAGCTGTTAGAACAACAGAAAGAAGATAAAGATGACTGAATTTTGTTTTGATGTAAAAGTGAACGTACATGATAAAGTTCAGATTGATACTCAACTATATTTTTTTGTTTTTTTGGGGTTGATTGAGAATCACTTATTTTAGCTTAGTGGGAAGATGCTGGATGCATGATTGATCTTCTTGCTGAGAACAAGTGGCTTAGTTGTTGGTTTTTGCAGAAGTAATAGTTTGTAACAGTACACAAGGGTGGTGTTACATGTTACTTGTTACATGTTACAGTACTATGTTAGTCATGTGTTGTTTTCTCATTCTGGTAAGTTTTGCAGGAGGGATAGTTTCATAACACACAGGGCATTTTGTGATGCATTAGCAGAGGAAACAGCAAGAGCAATAACAGCAAACCCACTTCTCTCAAACCCAATATCAGCAGCTGTATCTGGTGGACTTTCAAACTCTCACTTCATCAATATCCAGCAGCAACAACAACAACAGTTGATGAACAACCAACACCACCAGCAGCAACATGATCCCCTACATGCATTCCCATTAAAGAGAGAGCCACAGCAGCTGCAAAGCATGATCAATCTCCCACCATGGCTTGCATGCCCACCAATGGATCCTCATCACCATAATCTCCCATCACCATCATCTCAATCATCAATAATCTTTCATCAAGATCAACAGCAGCTGATGCAACAACATCAACCACAACAACATCAGATGAATCATCATCAGCAGCAACAACATCAGCAAAGTCAAAACCCTAGTAACCCTAGCAATATGGGTGGCGTTACATACCAACAAACATCAGCGGGAGCAGGGGCATTAGCTGCAACTTACCACAGCCAAGCAGCACCCCACATGTCAGCAACTGCATTGCTGCAGAAGGCAGCTCAGATGGGAGCTACCATGAGCAAAACTGCGCAACAACAGCAGCACCACAACCAGGGTCACGTGTCTGACACAAATTCAAATACTACAACAACATCAACAGCTGGGCTGTTTGGGCTGCATTTGTCCTCACGTGACAATAACCAGCATGATATCATGTCAACTAGTACTACTTCTAGTGGACTTATTGTGAACCATGGTTTGTCTTCTTATGGGAATAAAGCTGCTACCACAACAACTTCTACAACAACAACTACAACCACTGGTGGGTCAACCCAGCTCACAGGTCCAGGCCCAAGCCCAAGCCCAATCCCAGGCCCGGGTCAAGGCCCATCACAAACACCCTCCTCCTTTTTGCATGACATGATGATGAATTCCCTTTCCTCTACCTATGATAACAATGAGGATGCTTTTGGCATTGGGGGCATGGGCATGATGAGTTCAAGCACCAAGAAGGACTCCTCTATGACTGCATTTCATCACCAGGCACTCGGTGGCCGTGACGATGGCGGCAATGGTAATGGTAATGGTGGAGGGAATGATGGGTTGACAAGGGATTTTTTGGGACTAAGGCCTCTTTCTCATAGTGACATTCTCACCATTGCTGGACTTAGTAATTGCATGACCAACAATGCCACTTCGCATCAACAAGAGAGCCATAAACCATGGCAAGCTTAATTAGCTCCTTTTTATTAGTAAGTCAGTACATTTTGCTCCTTATATTCCTCCATATATCTATCTTGTTAAGTAAGAACTTCCCAAAGGGAATGGGCTTTTGATACTTTACTATTTTACGACAAAGTATATTATCATGCCCCTTTTTGGCCCATTGTTTTAGTATAAAGTTGTTTTTCCATTCATCACAATTTATACTCCGTATGATTCTATATAAAAATACTGTTATCATGATGGAGATTAAACATGGGACTTTGGAGAGAAGCCCTAGCTTGTTTTGGCTCTCCTTTTGCTATCAATGCAAAAGCCTAAGAATATTGCCTTCTAAGGGAATTATACATGCAACGCAAATGGAAATTTTGGCTTTCTTTGGTGTCCTTTTTTTCTTTTCATTGAAGATAATTCTTGTGTAAGTGCATGTGATGTGGTGCATATTAGACGAGTGATTCTTTTTTCTTTCTGTCAATTCTTCTTGGAGGACCACCTTTGTTTGCCTTGGCCATGCACCGCACGTGGTCCAACCTTGTGATCGTCCTCTATAGTCTTCTTCACATGATAACTTCATAAACTTGGTTAGTTAGTTAGAGATGATTGTTGATTAAATAATAAGCTAGCACCTCCATGGTTTTGTGCAGTTCGTTTATATACCCAAGAACAAGGCATGTTTGTTTGTGGATTAGATTGTGACATTCCCTATACATTACTATCTGATGCGTATCAGTCATTAGTTAATTACTAGCTAGGAATTGGTCCTACTTTGGTTTCTTAAGACATTGATGATGATCAACCAGTTCCAAATTGTGTTTAGGGTCAAAGTGGAACCACTATGTCATTAGAGTTTCGCTCTTCCTCACTTTCGACCAAAAAGTAAAGTAAATATTTTTTCTTGGGGTGTCACCGGATGCATGGTATCCAGTTTCAGGCACCACTCTCTGACACGGGGGTTTATTTGGTAGACCTTGCTAATAGAAGAGACTATAATACGAATAGTAATACATATGAGAGGGTGATGTCCAATATAAGTATCACAAGATGGCTTTTTTCCTTCTTTTATACGGTGTATATGATATAGATTGTCTTTACATGAAGGAAGAGTTGTATTTTGAATTCTTTACATTGTTTTTAAGATTTTGTAAGTTTATAGTACATAGGATCATCCCTGAATTCATCATGGATCGGTACTCAACCAAAGATTTATCTTTTGCGTTATATACAAGTTAAAGTTATAGTCATATTATACCTAGTTTCAATTCAATTGGACCAATTTGCACTACTATTTGTCTCGTGACATTTACATGTATGCAGTGACTGTGCACTACTGCAATTATTTTATGTCTTTAATCCTTGTAGTTTTTCCGTTTTCAATCTTTATATCATTATATGAGTATTTGATGTCAATTTCTCAGGTCCTACCTTTGACTGTGGTCAGCCGCCCAAGTTTTAAAATGTTGAAGCTAAAAAAGTTGGTCATTTTCTATAAGCATATAAAAATCTTGAGACGAAAAATAGACAAGGAATAATCCAGCCCTAATAGTTATTGATGGACCAAAGAAGTGGAGTAGTTGTTAGTTAGGAGTATACAAAGCTCAGTCATCTTGTTCTTAAGGGATCGATCAAAGCTAGCTAGCATTATATCTTTTATTTTTTGTTTCTAACATTGTCGCAAATCGCAACACCTATGTACACTGACGTATACGGAGGAGACGACAATGTATAGATGTTATCAAAGATCTTGACACACACAAATTAAGAAAAGATGGTACTATTAACTTTTCAATCATCCAAAAGTACAGCAGATCATGAACTCTGAAACAGGTTACTGATCATCATGCATGGTGCATTGAGATGCACACAATCCAATATAATTTGAACTCAACAACATGAATGAGATTGAGTTTTAATGATCTCAAATTCACAATCAACCAACTATATACTCCTCATATCTTATTGATCTCAGTCTTGATTTCATAACTTATATATAGTACAAGATATTCTAAGTTCTAACAGCATTATCTTTCACATTCAGGTTCGATCTCATGAATCAGAAACATCGAAACTACTGAAACCCGTAACAATGCAAAAGATGAGCATGTGATTTATAGCTGCCCTCAAAGTATATAAATACTTCTACACAATGAGCCCAATCTTTATCCACATGAAAACATGCATGTCGTAGATATATATGGAAATTAAAGGTCAATTTTACTGAATAATTATATATCGGTTATACACAATTACACATAGCACCCTCCAATTCTTGCAACATTGAAGGCTATAGCTAAGGAGTCATTGGTTCGGTGAGAATAACATTTGATCAGTTGTTTACCAAAAAAAAAAAAAATAACATTTGATCAGTTCCTCTCACGCTATCATATAGTATCTATTTGACAATTCAAGAACTATGCATGAATATACGAGCATGTAATGTTCAGCAATCATATAAATAGTATATACGATAGCATGGACTTTGCGCTATAAAGCTTTATTGAGAAAGCATCGGATTCTATGGATTCATGTGCAGGACAAAGTTATATGTGCAAATGCACCGATCAGCGGTGAGATTTTGCTACTGTTTTCCGCAATACAAATAAAGAGGAGATGCTCTTTGACCCTTTTTAAGTTTTAACACTTTTTCATTTGCCTGAAGCTGGGCATTCCCTTACCCTGTTACCCACCCCGTAGGAATGTTGACGGGATGAGCTCATATTAATCCTATACTTACTTTTAAGTTACTGGTAGCTGTGAGTAGCTACGACTGTATGAGGTCCATATATTACTTTAATTAATATAATTTGCAATTATACAAAAGATAAAAAGTTTTTTAATCTTATTTTTCACTAATTGTGTCCATGATTCCACTTAAATTTTGCATAAGTTACCAATTTTTTTAGGTAGAAATGAAGTTATTAAATTAAAACATTAAAGAGTCATCTACAAACATAGTAGTAATGTCTAAAAAAACAAAGACCAAAAGAACCATTAACAGAGACCAAAATAGAACAAGCTAGGACTAAGTTTTGGTAGCAGTATCTCATTATACGCCAGTTTTCAAGTAAATTATATTCACCCCTACATCCTTGTACGTAGGGGTTCATAGTAATCAAGGTTTAACCTCGGTAAGAGATAATTCACCCCTACATGCATGATATATACAAAGTCTTGTACAACACCATCTAATTTCATTTTCCCGCATGGTCTTAATCGTATCAAAGAAGTCTTTTTTGGCTTAAAGTGATCACTTTAATTACAACGTAAATGAAAAATAACCATTTTAACTCAATTTGTGACTAGGCTTAATTTTAAGCTAAATTACATAAAAGATTAAACAAAATTTTGTAGTGACCAATGTTAATTTTTAAGAAATAAAATATTGATATCTCTTAGCACTACCTTGGATCCATGCAATTTTCCAGGGTTACTAAATATGGCAGTGTATATATAAGACCAATATAATCAGATAAAAGTGCACTATAAATTGGGGTATATTGAAATAAATTACTCTACATGATATAATAACAGTACTTTGTCAGGATCACTCTCAAGTTCGTTCCATCGGCATACATGCTCAGACACACATGAAAGTTCAACTAAAATATAAGAGATGCCTACTAACCAAATCAATTATACCAGCATTCCATTGGAAGGGCGAAGATTGGTGGGAGAAGATTTATCAAATGTACTCCGCATTAGTGCTAAAAGTGTGCCATGATGACTAAACAAAAGTTTTAGCGTATGATTTATGTATTATTAGGCTATGATTAAAATAAGTAGGATCCCATGAAAAGCTTTACGGACAGAAAGCACAGAGATGAGATGCAAGAGGGGGTGATCAGAAGATGCTCACATATTTTGACAGATTGCTAATGTTAGGTCAATCTAGATGTATCATGTGTGTTGAGTCTTTTTACTTTGGAAGTGGTGTGACTCCTGTCCGTTCATTGGTCTCAGAAAAAGTGAGGGTTGGGGTGCCATTAGAATAATACTAGTAAGGAGAAATGTACACTAGATTCCTCTGAACTATGTGTGCGCATAGAGCTAGCTGGCTTTATTATGTGGGAGAATGTTTATACGGAGTAACTTATATAGATGGATAATGTGAAGATAATGGTACATATGCGACAGTCCCTCGTGCATTATTCTTTTTCTACGCTAAAAAGATTGACATTTTGATACAAGAAAATTTTTTACGGAGTGCTATGTCGTCCTAGGAAAAGCTAAAGTTAGTGTATGTTTCGGAACATATACTCCGCATGTGTGATAATTTAGAACTGATCATATGCTCTTGGATCTATGACATGTTTATGTTTTTCCGGTATCTTCTCATGATTCTCATCAATTGCTTGCATGCATTCTAGCGCCAATTGAGCTTGACGACATTATATACCCTCCATCTGAAAACTGGAATAGTTTGGCCTGGTTCGCATGATTTTTCATACGTTCAATGGATCAGAAAGAAGTTAGTAGTACAAATATACAATAATTGGGAAGTATTTCTAACAAGAAAACCGAAAGTTTGCAGGACACTGAAATACTATACATTTCACCCTTGCAGATTAAAATTTGTATACACCTTTGGTGTCTCTCTAATAAAACCAAACTTTATGAGTACTTTCTACTGTAGTGGGGAAGAGCACACTGCCCCAGCTGACCGGTGCTGGTTTCTGTCTGCCTCTGCAATCTTTTGATGATTCTTTTGGGAATTAGGTACTGTGTACTTTTTGTCTCATATCTTACACAAGAAACCAGAACAATAAAAAGAGTGGCGAGCAAAGAGTTCATATATATAGTTGGCAGCTTAATTTGTGCTTGCTCGTCTCATATAGTTGGCAGCTTTATTTGAGTATGCTTGCTCGTCTCATATACGGAGTAGTTGGCAGCTTAATTTGAGTATGCTTGCTCGTCTCATTATCCTGTCTATATATGAGCCAGCTAGCTCGATTATAGGAGGCTAAGAGCCTAAGAGTACACTTACCAAGTTGTATATAGGAAATTAGGAAGGAAAGAAGGATTCATTCCCTTAGGCCGCTGAGGTAGTTTTTGTGGTCCATTTCATTTAATTTTGTTTAAAAGAAGATGATAAGTCGGAAATAAGTTTCAAACTCTCGACCTCATGATTGAAATAGAAAAACTATAACAATCCAAGCCGATGTTACATTTTGTCAATATACATTGTAAAGTTTTAAACTGTGCAAATGTGTTTCATTTCATAGTTTCCAAGCTAGTCAATAATACCAGTTGACTTGTACTGAGTATATATATTAATCTATAGTCTAGTAGGAGAATTTTTTTTCTTTTCTCATACTGCTAAAAAAGTCAAAAGATGATACGAGTGTATGCTATTGCTTCCCTTGGGATTGTGCCTCATGATACCATCTTTAATCTTTTCTTTCTTTTGGCTCTTTTGAAGGCTAATGACGCCACCTTTCTTGTGTTGGTTTGAGGGTTTTGACTTGAGGTATAAAGCTCTTTAGCAACAGGGTCCACTGCATGCGAACCTTAACCAAAACCGGATCCCAAGAGCAATGCACATGACTACCATTTTTGTATGTCTTTCCTTTGTTCTCTTTTCATTTTCTTATAAAGGTAATTGTGGCTTCGGGCTCCCATTGAGGAGGCCCAACTTCTATCTATTACGCCAATGATAGGACTAACCCAACAAGAAAAACATCCCAAATACCCAACATTAGAATGAGCATCTATTTTTTTATTTTATAAGAAAAAAAATGAGGTTGTGCACATCCACAATCAAGTCTTCCGAAAATGATATACAAATGTTCCGACAAACAATTAAAAAAAGTGAGACTTCTATGAAAATCAAGTCCTAGCTCCGCAAGACCGACACATATCACATCTAAAAACCCATGCAGGTGGATACCTCCCGTAGCCCTTAAAAAGAAATTAGAATGGGTATCTATGTTGCATAACCTCAAAGCAAAATCATTTGTACCTGAAAACATTGGTCCAAATTCCAAAAATTTCAAGCGTAAGAAACCGTTTCGAGTTAGGTTCAATAAATTTTATTTTTTTCGTCATAAAAATATCTCCACTAACAGTAGGGATATCATTCGATACAATGAGTAGCCTCTTCCAATTTAGATTGTTCTATTCACAAGAGTTAATCCACGAAAAAACCTCGTTTCGGCCCCGAAATGGAATCGAACAAAAATTGGTTGGAGGCATCTGAGACACATATAATAAAGAATAGAACAAAAAAATTGGCAAAAAGTAGTCTAGGCATAGTCCAAACCATCAGTTTTGTCAATTATTCACATTCTCGAGTCGTTCGATTAACACACCGTAAGTCTATCAAGAAGGAGGAATGAAATTGCAACATGCTCAAATTATGCTCTAATATACCCCAGGAGCATGCTCGATCAATTTCGGGAAAAAAATCGAAAAACCAAAAGCCGACCAAAAAAGCCGGTTTTTGTGGACTATAATTCATGAAAAAACCTCGTTTCGGCCAAGAATTGGAATCGGACAAAAATTGGCGAGAGGCATCGGAGACACATATAATGAAGAATAAAACAAGAAAATTGGCAAAAAGTAGCTTAGGCGTAGCCCAAACCATCGGTTTTGTCCATTATTCACATGCTCGAATCGAGCGATAAACACACTGGAAGTCTGTCAATAAGGAGGAATGACATTGCCATATGCTAAAAATATGCTCCAGTATAACTTAGGATCATGCTCGGTCAATTTCGTAGCATTTTTCGGAAAACCCAAAATCGACCAAAAAAGCCTGTTTTTGTGGACTATAATCCACGAAAAAAACTCGTTTTGTCCCAGAAATTGAATCACACTAAAATTGGCAGGAGGCAATCGAGACACATATAATGAAAAATGGAACAAGAAAATTGGCAAAAAGTAGCCTATACATTGCCCAAACCATCGGTTTTGTCCATTATTCACATTCTCAAATCGAGCGATAAACACACCGGAAGTCTATCAAGAAGGAGGAATGTCATTGCCACACGCTAAAAATATGCTCTAGTATACCCTACAAGCATGCTCGTTGAGTTTCAGATCATTTTTCGAATAACCAAAATCGACCGAAAA
The DNA here is from genome assembly GCA_901111285.1 of Corrigiola litoralis. Lineage (NCBI taxonomy): Eukaryota > Viridiplantae > Streptophyta > Magnoliopsida > Caryophyllales > Caryophyllaceae > Corrigiola > Corrigiola litoralis. The sequence goes on along the minus strand of CAAKMY010034355.1, from coordinate 364 downwards.
TACCAGTTTTTGTGGACTATAATCATGAAAAAACCTCATTTCGGCCCTGAAATGGAATCACATAAAAATTGGCGGAGGGCATCGGAGACACATATAATGAAGAATGGAACAATAAAATTGGCAAATATTAGCCTAGGCATAGCCCAAACTATCGGTTTTGTCCATTATTCACATTCTCGAATCGAGCGATAAACACACCGGAAGTCTATCAAGAAAGAGGAATGACATTGCCATATGCTAAAATTATGCTTTAGTATACCCTAGGAGTGGAGCTGGCGAAACCGACCTGACCTGACAAAACCGACCCGAATCGTCGGAAAACTGATCCGATTCAACCCGAGAAAATCACCACCCGAAACCGATC
>CAAKMY010034352.1:0-32931 GCA_901111285.1 Corrigiola litoralis | reverse complement strand
ATTTTTTTATATTTTTTCATATTTTATATTTTGAATTATTAATGGTCAAAGTATGATCCCAAATAGTGTCAAAAAGCAAATGTAAAGAATTAGTAAAAATGGAGAGAGTATTTAAAAAGAAACTAGTTGATATTTTTGCAATACAGGAAATATTTTCTTGGTCATAGAATGCTAAGACCATGTTCTCTTTTGGGTGAAATTCGTTTCACTAACATGAATTGAATTACAAAGAATTGAAAATGTTTGAACGAAAAATGAAAGCAATTGAAACTATTAAAAGGGATTGAAAGTGGTAATATGAGCTACAAGAATCTAAAGTAACTGAAAGTAAAAATCGTTCTGTTTGGTAACTCATTTCCATCACCTTATTTGACTAGTTTATCTTATTTGATCAAATTTCCAGTCACCTTAAATTTTAAGGTTGTTTGGTACCATAACCTAGAATGTATTTAATTTACCTGAAAAAAACTACTTGGGGAAGCTGAAAAAAAATTCCAGTCACCTGACCAGGTTTCAGTTACCATTTCAGGTTTCAGTCACCTTTTCAGATTTCAGTAACTTTTTCAGTCATTTTTACCAAGCACACCCTAAAACCATAGATGGAAACTGAAAAGGTGGTTGAAAAATGAAAATCTGACTGAAAATGGAAAAACGATAAAGTAGCTGATTTGATTATGAATGTTTGGTAAAACTATCTATTAAGGTGGCTCAAATATATAAAATACATGACATAAATGGGTATCATTATTCTTTTTATATAGGAAAACAAAAAAGAGGCAAAATGGAAAGAAGTTACGACTTGTCACCTGAAACTTTAGATAAGCTACTTGGGTTAGTTTCAAATTTCAGGTAGCTAAAAACTAAATTCCAGTCACCCCAAGATCTAAACCAAACAAACTTAAAATTTCAGCTATCTGAAATGTGCAAAAAGAATTTGGTTTCGGTCAAACTAGTCACCAGAAATGATTTGCCAAACACACTTTAAAGCTACTTAAAAAGACATCAATTGAAAGGAAGGGAAATGAATTTAAATTGCTGATAAGAATTGATCAAATGCTGAAAATAATGTGAAGAGAACAAGGCATAGGAATTCCGAACTCTAGACATATTGAATCTTTTTACATGTTTCTTTTAATATAATTTGCTCACTTATTGATAGACGAGATTGACCAATCAAAAACCTTTAGAGAAGACAAAACAAACTAGTAGTTATTCCTCCTCAGCAATACATTATCCATGGGGATTTGCTCAATGCAATAGCTTTATACCTGGAGGTCAAATGTTTGATTCCCAAATTCAGTGAAGTCAATAGTTTAGCCCTTATGTGATCCCATCTTAATTAGAACACAAATTATCTAAAAAGAAGACATTTTTTGATTTAAAGTAGATAACGTCACAACTCAGGCTGAATTGATAATTATTCTCAGCACTATAAATGTATAACCATTTTAAGTCATATAAACCCTTTAAAATGATCTGATTTTAACTTATAAAAAATAGCTCATATAACTAGCACAAGAAAATCGAGAGATAATAATGTCTTAATGTGAACCTACTTATAAACTCTAGTTAAGTCATAAATTGATTCTATATATGCATTACAATACATGTACATCACATTGAAAGATTAATACTACTTAAAAAAAAAAACTCAGATAACTTCAACTCTATAACTAGTGACATATTGCATAATTGGATTCTACGAAGTTGTGTGTCGATTCTTTTGATGATATACAAATGAGTATACGTTGATAATGTAGTAGAAATTTAATGAGATTATTAATGTTAATCTAATTTGAACTGAAATTAACTAGGAGAAACTAAAATTACAAAAATAAATGAAATTCATCTGTATAAAAGATCGAGGCCTAAACCAAAGAATCCGAAGAAGTGGAAAATAAAACATTTGTGGCCTACTTGCCTCACCATTCCTTCACAAAATAAGGCTGGACCACAGGGAACATAAGGGCACTGTTCATTGATGTCTTGATGATGTGGTTTTATTTGTCATGGTCGCCATAAAGACGGTTTGGCTACCTCACTGTTGCCTATTTCTAAACGCAAAACTCATTAGATTATGATGTGTTTATACAGTATACTGTTCACTGTATATTGTAAACGTGTACAAGGAAATAAGGAATACGGAGTATATCTTACAGTATGTCGTTACGGTTCAAATAAACGCATAAACAAGCCACTAGTAAGTGAGTGGAAAGTCTCATGCAACTGTGAATCATTGGCACTCCATCAGGGTTCTTCGAGTGGTCAGAACTCATCATCAAATATATATACTAGTGTGCCGTTCATCTTTGTAGAACTAAGTAGGCACGTAGCAGTGTAGCATGACCATAAAACGCCTACAATTGTCAGCATCAAACATCCTTGCATGATAGCAACTACTAGTAGCCAACTAGCAAGGGAGGAGCGTAGTATTCTGTTTCACTGTCACCCACCGAAGACGCAGGGTCGTCTGATACAATTAATAAGAGGGATGGTGAACCGATAATAAGTTTCATGTGTAAAACTTTTTTTTGTGTGGGTGTAGTGTATAGATGATTTTATCAGAAACAAGTGGCTACTTCGTACTATTTGTACCAAACACTCCCAATTTCTGCTTCCACCTAAAAATCTTATAGAGTTGAATTCCGAACTTTCTTTCTTGAAAACCTAACTAGGAGACCATTGATAACATTTTTACAATCTATTCAGGAGTATTGAGTATATCTAAGAGTACTAATAACCGTAAATCATATCATATCTAAGAGTATAACATTTTTTTTAATATTACACTCAGAACATACTGAATTACTCCGTATACAACAACAAGAGATGGGGGGGGGGGGAGCTGCTTTTTTTTTTTTTTTTTGTGAAGAGTAGGAGGATTTATTTGGTGATGTAACATGTAACAGAAGATCCTTAAAGTATCATGCTACTTTTCAATTTGCGTAACTTAGGTCATAACTTCAACAACAAAAGAACTCTAAGCTATTGGTCCCCCCTCCCTTTTCCGCATTCTTATTCTAATGTTACAGATAGATTTGGGCAACCTGTGATATTCGTTGAATTACAATCGCATATATTGTGATCTAAAGTTTTCACCATATGTAGCAATGGCGTGCCATTCCCTATCTCTTCTATGACCTACCAGTAATCCAATCCTTGATGTCATTTGTATATTTAGGTAATTCAACATTTTGTAATACTAAATGCTACTGTACTGTACTGTACTGTAATACCATAAATAAGTTAGCGTAATCGAAATAAATTTCATATTTCAACTACCAAATTTCGGCTTTTAACCTTCCCTTTCTTTTTAACAACTACATTTTCGAGTAGGATTAATCACATATGAGACATGATCACATATGAGACATGATCACAAATTAGTTAGAAGGGACTGCCTTTGAACTTACAATGAGGTCTAGTTATCAATTGAGTCAGAATGTTCACTTAATGTATTAACCCTGTAAAAAAGTGACCTCTTTAAGTGAAAAGATTATTTTAAAACAGTTTAATTTTAACTTAAAAATAAATAAAGAATTTCTATATAGCATTAAAATATACTCAAGAATTTCTTGAAAATTTAACATAGACTAAAATCTTCCTGTGTAAATCAAACAAGTTACTATACAATAAAATTGTAACACAACGTTTTGAGGAGGCGTTTCACAATTTTTGTTTTATTTCGGTTTTTGCGAGCCACGAACGAAGTATAACTATAGTGAAAATGGGGAGGGTAGCGGAGGGGGTAGGATTTGAAGATGTAACATGTTTACATTACCTCATTTTTTTATGCCGACACTTTTTCTTAGCTTTCTTAAAATTCATAAAGGTGCAAAAGTCTGTACAGATATATTACACCAACAACTGTTGCCTGTTCCACTGATGATGCGAAAAACACTTGCTTTGTAATTTCGGCCAAACTAGAGGCAAATATAAGGTTTCTCGAAGATGTCAGCTGATAGAAATTATACACAGGGTGGTTTAAGCATGAGTAAAGGTGTTGAGGAGTCACACACTCACACCCTCACACCCTCACAGGAGGTTATCACAAGTAGTTGTTCTGCTGTCATCATAGTATGATCGCCTTTCTGCATCTGTCCATCTTATGTCATGAAGCAGAACAGGAGATGAAACATCTTGGTGAGCAGGAAAATCGACACTCCTTAAGGACCAATCTTCTAGATGTGGCATTGCCAAGTGGTGTGAACTTGGAGTTTCCTGTCTTAGATGCTGAAGAACATCAGTAGATACGTCATACAGTGCCTCCGAAGAAACAGAAACAGACTTGCAATTCAAACCCAAATCAGAATCAAGCTCTTCCGACACGACAAAAGCTTCGAAAGCAGGACAGGTCCTTTCAGACACTATGTTTTGCATGATGGAACAATGATTCTCAGGCATAATGAAGAAATGGCTCTCTCTATATATGTTCTTGAAGAGGTCAGGAATGTCTGATCTCAGTGTTTCAGGATCGTAAAATGAGGCATAAGTACAGCTAGGTCTTTCAATTGGATATCTTTGCAGCTTCGGATGATGTCTTTGAACATAGTTATCTTGATACGTGCAGGGAGGTAAATGCAATAGAGAGCTGGGTGGGAAGGAGGATGCATATACTTCTAATGAAGTATTACTATTTACCCGACAATGCTGATCATCTTCACTCCTTGATGATGGAGTATATAGTTCAATCTCCATGTCACTAGTCTGTGTTATGTCTCGCGCATCTGGTTCACCGTCACCCCAACGAAGTAAAAGCGGGCGGTGCACTCTACTCTCATAGTCGATCAGATGACGAGGTTCATAATAATTACTTAGATTACTCAATGCAGAAGATCCAAATCTCTCAGATGCGACACCAACCGATGAGTTATACCAGCTACCAGGACTTGATGGTATCTTTCTATCCAAATCAAAGTTATACTTCTCATCTTTGTTATTGCGATCACTTCTTTTAGAATCGCTGTCTGCAAAGGAGGAGCAAATTCCACCAATGAGCTCATATGAATGGGCCTGGTCGCTATATCTGAATGCCTGATCACGCCCAAAAACATTGTACGCAAACTGCTCGGGGAGTTCATTCATGAAAATGCTGGTAGCATTGTTGCATGCTGTAGAATGGTCATAATCTTTATTTCTCCATGTCAAAAGATTTTGTTCTCCACATTTCTCTGACCAATACACAGTATCCATCTCATTCACAAAGCTGCCCTGCTCATTCCCTTCGTTGTGCCCGGTAAGCATTCTGTTAGCACATCCAATTGCAGAGATGTTGATGCCTTCAGGTTTTTGACTAGAAGGCAGAATCTCTTCGAATCTGTGAGACCAAGAAGAAGAGACACTACCCGAAGCACCCCAGTTCTCCTCCTCATGAAGATGCAACCGACACTTTTGATCTTTAGTTTCTTGCTGCCGCAAAGTTCTACTTTCTGATTGCTGTTAACAGAATTTTCCTTAGTAGGTGGTACCGTGGTAGTAGAAATCAAGTTTAAATGAGAAGAAATAAGGATTAAGAATCAAACAAGATAAGGTAAATCAGCATACATGTGTTAGAGAACTCTCAGGGAGCAGCCGACTCAGTAGCAGAGACACTATATCACACCTGCTAATGTATCTGTCAGTCTTTTGTCAAAGGATGAAAAGTCTCAGCAAAAGGATTATCAAGAATCATATGCACTTAACTCCTCTGGAAGTTTATCAGCTTCAGGAAACAAGGTCTTTGCAATCTGCTTCTGCAACTTCAGCCTTTTGGTGAAAAAAATGTCTCCATCTTTCAATTGGCTTTCTGGATGCATATCTGATATTACATTGATGTTATCAGTTCCATGATATGAAATCTGTGTGGTTTACATACAATCTTCAATTTCTACGCCACTCTATTTGTGTTCCCTCAAGCAATTAAGACTCAAACTTTCAGTGCAACACTGTTGCCTCTCATCTATCTTTCAGGTGAATCTTGAATGACAATGAGTTTAACCTCCAGAGATGAGTATATAGTTCTTAACCCAAAATTTTGCTATGCAAAATGCTGAATGAACTGAATGCTTTACCTCGGTTGAGAGAGGCAGTTGCAGTTTTTGCAAGGAAAGAGTTGAAATCAACGGTATCTGGAGTTCTTATAAGAGACGAGGACTGGATTCTCTCATTACCATCATGTTCCTTGCTGGGCATACCTGTTGAAATCGTATGCATTATTAAGTAGCTAACAGCATAAAATAGGGTAGAAAATAGAATCAAGCACAAGCTACACACCTGAACTCTCGAGAGCAGCATCTTGTCTGGAAAGGGAAGGACCAACATCAGCAGTTGAAGACTTCTGAACATACAGTGAAGACTTAAAATCCTTGTGTTTGGAGTTACCGAAATCTGCACAGCATATCAAGTTTCAGACCAAACTCAGCAACATAAGAAGACTAAACTTCCAACTCCAATCCCGGAATTAGCGCAATTTTCTGACCTCCCTAGAATAACTGTTCTTAAGAAAATGCTAATGAAATACCTACCTCTAAAATCGTTGCTTGGTCCAGTATCTCGCATATTTTCCTTATCTACTCGCTTCAGACCGGAAGCACAACCAGCACCTTTTTTTAACTTTTTGAAACACGCAAACTCAGAGGTTTTCGGTTCATTTGAAGCTGCAATTGGTCTACTGCATCAGGTAAAGAACAGGTTACAGGTACATTCCAATGACCGCGAAACTTTATACTCGCTTTGCATAACTTCTAACAAACCCAAAATTACAGTGACAATGAGGAACTGCTATATAAATCTTACACTGCAGGAACTTCTCTTGCTTCACATGGCGCAGGACGAGGATCAAAAACATGTATTGGACGATAAGCATCTTCAGTTCTAGAATCCTTGAGCTTCACTTTTTTAGCCTTAATCATATCTAACAACAACAACATCGATAATATTCAATACAATTCTTTTCTGTCCATTCTTCTTTTCTAGTAAGATTTATACATTAAACTCCTAAAACAATTGCATCTTGATTACTCTCATCATCAAACATCTCATCTCACACTTCATAGGTGATTAAATCCGGAGTTTACTCGAGATCTTCCTGGATTGATTGCTCCTACCTCTTCTTGAAAGGCGAGCGTAGGAGGTTGTAACACATTTTAATCTATAGAGATTGTTTAAACTAACCACATTACGCGATCACAAGCTTCCAAGTTCCCCTTGTGCATTATGATTTTCTCTTTATATTAAACCTTTTTATGAGACCGTCTAATTTTAAGTTAATTCGCGACTAATTCCAATATAATTTGTGTTATACCAATTGGACCGCGACATAATTGGCTTTCATCAGAAAATTCGGCTCACATTAAACAAAATTCTCAACAATCCACAATCTTTAACTGGTTGTAGCATAGATTTCTACAGAGTTTACCCGAACTTACAAAAATAAGTCAGATTTAAGTACTTAATCAATCAATTGACAATTAAAACCAAACTGATTCCCCAATTCAACAAAAATAAAACTGAAGAGACATATTTCAGCATGAAACCATTACTTACAATATGAATTGTAACTCAATTAAAGTGAAATTCAAGATAAAAACTGAAAAATTAAAATTTTGGGGAGGGTAGACCTGAAGTTTCATCAAAAATCGAAGCACGAAATCGATTGTGCGTTTTGTTGAATCGCTTATTAGGGTTGTTATTATCGAAAAGTTTTTTCATGTTCGTTTCACGCAAAAATGATCAAACAAGGGAGTTCCTTTTTGCGCGCGAAAACTATGGAAGTTTAAACTACTTGTCCCAATATATAGCCTCATTTGCTTTTTGGCATAATTTTAGTCATTTTTTAATCATTAATAACTCAAAAAATATATTTGAAAAAATTATAAATTTTATTTACGAAAAGTATGTTTCAATATAAATCTAAAAATTAAAACTCTATATTTTTATCTATTTTATACAATGTGTTGCTAATGGTCAAAATAACATCCCAATGCGTGTGAAAAAACAAATGAGGCTATTCTATTGGGACGGAGGGAGTACATGAGTGAAGTCTAAGAATTAAGGGAAATAAGAGTGAAGTGATACACTAGAAATGATCTTTCACATGTTATCGGGAGCTATTAGAGGGCCCTATCTTTTTGATAGGACAATACTGTGATTTTGCTGATATAAAAGGAGAGTAAACTCGTCCACTAGTGTGAAACAAAAGGAGTATCACCAAAGTGATTTTTTTTTTTTATCTTTTTTAATGGAGCCCTCCAATAACACCTAATAATTACAATTGGCCTATCATGGGTTAATGTTACTTTCTTACGGAGTATTTGATATAAGAAGAAAATCAAGACTTGACTTGCCCCGAACTGCCCAAACCCCGATTGGATATAACCCAAGTAAATCCCCATGCAAAACAGATCCAACCCGAACGTGACTGAAACTCGACACAAACTGATAGTTTGGAACCCTAAACCGACCTAAAATTGACAAGAGTAGACTAGAAATTGTTTCAATTCGAAACATACCCGACTAAATAGGGATATCAAACTCAAATTGATTTAATCATTGATAGTTGTCATCAAATCTATGTAAGCTTTGTTTACATGGTAAATTTGTACTATTTCATAAAATTGATATATAATGTTGGATTTATCAATTTGATACTAAAATAGATGTTGACTCGGCCCCAAAATTGGCCCGATTCTAATTTGACCCAATCTCGAGCCAATCGATACAACCAGGACCGAGCCCGACTTGGCCGAAGGTAGTCATGGCCGAGTGGACCCGAACTTGATATGACACGATTTAAACCAATCTGATCCACCTGATTGCCTCCTCTTATACCCAATCAAAATCGTCAAATGGAGCCCAAATCACATGATAGATCAGTAAGAGAGCTCTAATCAATCAAACTAATTCCTTGTTATGATAAATGGTTAATTTTTATAGCTCTAATTTACCCGATTTTAATCCTTATACTATGTCCAAATAAAGTATACTTTTTTTTTTCATTTCTAGAGGTAAGGAAAAAACTAATGGTCGCTCATTCAAGTTAATGTTAAGACATAATATTAGAGATGACCATAAATCTTCTATAACAAATTTTGTGAACTATTGATATGCTACTTATTATGATTGGTTAATAGATGGTAGTTTTAATACATAATGCATGAATTACTCCTTTAACTCACTTGCATATAATACGGTCTAGTAGCCAATCATGATCACTAACAGAGATTACTATTTTTTTTTGTCTTAGTTAGAAGTATCCCCACTGATAGTAGGGACAATCTCCTTCGAGGTACTGAAGTCAATGTAATGGGTAAACCCTTTCAACTTTGGTTGCACCATTCACAAGAGTCAGGAATTGAACCCTAGACTATATTTTTAGGGGATGAGAGCGCTCACTTCTTACTCACACCAACCAACTTTGACATTATAAGACATAGGATTTAGACTCACAAGGAATTATGTGAACATGGAGGGGGGGGGGTGTTGTCTATATATAGTTTAATTTTTATCCATTGGAATAACTTTTTGAGAAAAAAAGGTGGAAATCAATACACTTGTATTGATGGAATACCTTTTTATTAAAACATAGCAAAGAATACCTTTTTATTAAAACATAGCAAGTTAGGGTGGCTCTATCCTCTTATTCTCGCACCTTTAATCTATATACATGCCTCTTGAATTTAAATCAGAGAATGATGAGGTACGAACTCTAAATTAAACACTATGACTTAGATGACTGAGTATATTTACAGATGACTTAAACATTTTGATAAGACAATCGATATGATCAAATAGTAGTTTTTAAATTCAAAATGTGAACTTTTAAAGCTTAGTGCGAGCTTTAGATAAAAACATTCTTATTTTTAAATTTTAAAAACTTAGTGTTTAACTTAAAATCTCATATTTTTATACTATATTTTCATATGTCTGACCTAAGAATAACTCTAAATAAAATAAGTTAAAGGGATATACACTCCCCATAAGTCAAGGGAATGTCTATATACACCCCACAATTATCTTTTGGCTATACAATAATTAGGCTCAGACAATAGATTTGGGAATGATATATTAAACTATTTGAAGTGTGGATAACCATTTCGCAAGTTTGAAAAGATAATGTTCATTTGATCTGATATTAAGAATTGAAGTACTGGATCATTGCTCTGAATATTGTGGGATATAAGAGGTTTGGCATTTTCCCACATACCTAAAGAAAATTTGTGATACTTATGGGAGGAAAATGGAAATTAAAATAGCATCAGAGGAGATCTCCAAAGCTATGAAAAAGATAACACCAATAACATAAACCACAAGAAGGAGATATGCTAGGGCAGGTGGCATGCATCTAGTGGTCAAAAAAATATTTCCCTATTCCAAACCAAGCCACACCCAGTAAGAAAAAAGCTCCTGAAAAAATAAAGTCATCATACTTCTTAGATACTCCCATAATCATATCCTTCTCTGAACTTCAGTAGGGTATTTTTCTACCAAAGGAGAGAAAGAAGAGTGTAGAAAACAATGGCAACTTGTAGCATGGCATCATCCATAGCTGCCAGGATTGGGCTGACACCAATGCTTCAAAACAAAACCTCTTCAAGGAGCACAAAGCTGGTTGTCAGGGCAGCTGATGACTCTGCTGCTAAACCTGCTGAAGCGACCGCTGTTGCCGGAGAAGCCCCAGCAGCTGCTGCTAAGCCTAAGCCACCACCCATTGGACCTAAGAGAGGCACTAAGGTTAGAAGCCTGAACTTGACTGTACTGTAGTTATTACTTGCATAGTTGAATATATTACAGCTGAACAGTTTGCAATCTTAGTTATCATCATCATCAATTCATCATCATCAATTCATCATCATCCCTTAACAAGACGAGATAATTTGCAAACTGATGTACTGTAGTTTGTAGCTGAGCTTATAATATCGATGATCACACGTCCACAGCATAGGATATGTGCATCATGTATTGATTTTTAAGTCTTAGCGCTAACTTTCCCTGGCTTGACAGAACTTAAAACCAGTTTCTTTTTTCTGGGATGTAAAATTCAGTAAGTGTAGAATACTAGCCACAGAGCCATATTGTAGACTAGAGTAGTATTGAACCATAAAGGGTGATTGATATTGAACTCCAACTAGCATCATGTGATCAACCTTAGTTAACATATCGGTTTGAGAGTTATTACACTCAGTTAGGAAATTATTGTTATGTTGTTACGTACGTCTCTGTGAGACAATTTCGAGAAATTACTTCCCGATATCCGTGATGGGAGGAGATTTAACAGATTGTTTGGTCAAGAGTGTAAACTACTTTGTAGTAATCAGAACCACTAGCTGACGTTGTTCGTTTCTTTTAGGATTATTTCCGACTAGAGGATAAGGCATGAAATTAGAAACAAAGGAAGATGGAGTGTCAGAACACTTACACTGTTTTATGAACTGTATTAACCAATCTGTTATCCTGCAGGTGAAAATTCTGAGGAAGGAATCATACTGGTACAAGGGCACTGGATCTGTGGTTGCTGTTGATCAGGTCAGCTATATCTGTCAAACTTTTAAGTGTCATTTAATGTCTGAAGATTAAGTTTTCTTTGTTCAATTAAATTTTGGCTGATAAAGTTACTGATCCTAATGGGAAATTTTCTCTTCGCAGGACCCCAAAACAAGGTACCCAGTCGTGGTCAGATTCAACAAGGTCAATTACGCAAATGTGTCGACCAACAACTATGCACTGGATGAGATCCAAGAAGTTGCATAAGCAACCATATTTGTATCAAAGGACATGCTAAGTTTTATGTCAAATTTTCAAGTCTAGATGAAATAGAAGCTACTCTATTGTGTGTATCCAATGTAAATCGACTTCTTTTCAGTACTCTATATCTTGCCATCAGCTCTAAAATGCAAATGCTCTTACATATCAGCAAAATCTTTTGTCGATCGAATGGCTCCATAACTCGTCAGCAGCCAAGCGGCCATGCTTCATGAACCAATGACATAGGGTGCTACATATGAAGACGCCAGGAAATCTTAGCAACCTGAACTGATGCAATACTCATCGGATCGTGTCAAAACCTCCAAAATACTAATCACTAGTGCCTCTACTAGGCTCTGATTTCTTTCAAACTGTTTATGATATCAACTGATCTGAACTAAGATAAAACTGTCGGCTTTTTTTCTTGGAAAAAAAACTGAACTGAATGAAATGGTTGTGGTGAGGTGATATCACTTTTCCCAAGTGAATGAACAGGAACTTAGTTCATACATAGAAGTTGAACTTCCAATCATTGTAGATTTTAGTTAACAGGCATCAGATGTGTGAGAAGCTGAGATCACTACAAAAGACTGAAAGAGTATTTAAATGTCAATTGATGGTGTCTTTTGGCTTGAGTTACCTGTAAATTGGTAAGGGTGCATCAAAATAAGTTCAAGAAATTTTTCTTTTTTACCAGAGGGTAAAATACAGTTGTTCCACTGAGAAACATTCTACATAGTAATGCACGGTTGGCAAGCTTGAAGCAGATCAGAAGTGAAAGACAACAAGATTCAGCAATAGTAGAAAACAATGTGAATTTACAACCTGGTATTGTTACTCATAGTAAATTTGGAGTACATTTCGATGATTGAAGGACTCTATTACTCAAAAACTGCTCTGCTTTAACGGCTAATGATCACAGGAGATTTAAAATCTTCCTTGATATACACATCAATGCTGGAGAATCTTTAACAGCTAACGATCAATATACAGGAAGTGCTGATCCAGTACATATCTCCGGGTGAACATCTGTTACATGCTTACATTATAAAGCCGGCAAAATAGTCACTAGCTGATGCGCAAAGCAATCCAGATCTTTCAAAGTCTCTCCTGCTGTACATCAAGGTGTTCTAATAAAGGCACTGCATTTGTAAGAGTGCATCAGAAACTCAGAATCAGAAAGAAAACTAGTGCCAGTGGACATACACATCGATACTTAATATCGTAACATGAACTTCTTGTGGAAATACTACGATTTGGGTGATTAATATAACTGATATTTCCGTAAGAAAAAAATAGAATCACATAAAATATAAAACAGGAAATAAAGCATGAAATGCACACCAGCGCGATCACCACCCTCATCCATAACAGAAAGCTCCTGCGTTTCAACACAAACAGTGACATGAGGAGCAGGATACTTGGCATTCACATACAAGTGCGTGCTAGCAATTGCAAGTATAAAATATGCAATTGCAAAATCTAACCTTGTCAAGAGAGAACAGGAATAATCGTTTATAATACTCTCCCATCCATTCCATCAAGAAGGCCGGACCAAATACCCTTTACTGGTGGTAACTGTGCAACAAAAGCATTCCATGGTGGGTAACCGACTCCACTGCCTCGGACACGACCATCCAGTCGCAAAGACATATATCTGAAGACAGTAAATATTTCATATTAGCATTACTGCAGTGCTGGCAAGTTCACAGTACCGTACCTTTCAACGACCTACAACTCAACAAGAATATTACTTATACATACATTGCAAATCATAGGATAATTATTTGCTCGGTTCTGATTCTTCGAAAGTTATGCTTTGTGCAAAAGAAACCAAAATACAGGCAAACTGAATATTAATGCGACTCATTTACAATACCTACATAAGTTGGAAGAGACCAGTATATAGACAAGGCATGCAGTTCAATATGCTGGTGTTAACAATGCTCCTTACAACAGAGAATGTAAACAGCTGAACCACCAAGGAAATACTCACACAGGAGATTCAGACGAGACATTAGCCAGTTTCTTTTGTTCATCCAACCACCTGTATTAAAAACACAACATAAATTATGTTGACCAACGAGAAAACGAGTGAGAAGAACACAGCTAGTATGAAAGGCACAGGCTTCCACAATAGATACTTACTTCGACCATTCAGAAATATCGAAAGGAACCAACTGCCAGAGCCGCCTTCTTTTGCTGGTGGTCCCATCTGTATCTTGGTTCGCATCAAACTCAAATGTAGGAAGTTCATTGTCAGTAGCAAATGAAACCACAAGCACTCCTCGTTCCAGAAGCCTCTCTGTGAAAGGTTCACTAAGCTTGAAGGACTCCCCAATGAAGGAGCCAGGACCAGCAAGGATGACAAGGCGAGCTATCCCTCTCAGGGAGCTAACAGGAATAGTCTTCCTTTCATCTACACGGACCTTAAGATTTGAGAGGGTCTCTTCTCTTGTAAGTCTAGCTATTTGTAGATTTTTAGCCTTGCTCTCTCTACTGTATAGAAAAGCAAAGACAGTAACTGCCGCAACATCTATGCCAAGCCCTTTGAAAATTTCAGGGACTTGAGCTGCTCTTGAGGGATTTGCTAGAGCACCAATCAGTTGACTGGTAGCTATTAGTCCACCCAAACCAGCACTTGCAATGAAAGCAATGTAAAAGAACATCCGCACAGAACGGAAAGGAGTGAGAACTTCACTTCTTATTTTGGCTGTAGAACTGAAGAGCAAATAAAATCATGAATATGTGTAAGCCATACTTGCAAATCAAAACCTGATCAGAAAAGTATTAGGCAAGTTAGCACAAGAGCTGAATAAGCTACTCTATCAAAAGGACAGTTATATCACGTTGAATTCTGCATTGTCATACACAAATTATGATCACTTTCTGGCAGGAACATTCCCATGAGTCAGGGCATAACAATAACAGTAGTGTGCCAAGAATCAAGATTTCTAAGCGTGTTACAGGATTCAGCATTGTGTCACTTTATGAAGACAGAAAGTGATGGACAATCCAATCCATGCTACCCACATTTTCGCAGGAGATAAAGATAAAAAAAAAAAGATCCTCCATAGTCCATACTGCATTCATGATTATAGCTTTGATCTAATATCCAATTGCAATGTTCTTTCACATATACGATTCAACGCACCCCTTGGAGAAATATGTAACAGAAGGTCCCGTGCATGTTCTAAACATCACTGCAGTTGTGGAAACGAAAGGCATCAATCTGGAAGGCTCATCTCTGGACAGTGCCTACCAAAACCAACCTCAGTATCCACATAATGCTTTACATATATGTCCAAGATATATTTTTCAAATCAGCTCCAAATTTCACATCAGACCTTCTTACGACCCAATGTACTTTCTCATCAACATCCACAGGTGCACATGTATTAATCATGAATAGCATGATCCACAAAGAATTTAAATTCTTCCATGGACTCCAGTACTCCAATGATTGCTCCAAACTATTAACATTTCCTAGCCCGGTCTTGGGCATCCCTACTTCCCCTAAAATTGAGCAGAACTTCAATTCCCATACTTCCTCTTAACATCAAATAACAATACTAAATAGTTAATATACCGAGCAACCGATAAACATGTCATCTAGGGAGGTCAAGATGTATGCAGCCTTACACTAACAATCAGATATACCTTATTCTTTCAAACTTCAACTAATTCCAACAAATCACCATCCACTATAAGAAACTCTATGAGTTTACATATTTCATTTCGAGTTTTGAGCTGAATCAACCATGGCACCAGAAGCTTATCATGATCAAATTCACCATTGAGCCGACAGAGGCCCGGTCGTAAAGGAGAGGTAGACCAGCATACAAGCCCACTTAAGTTCCGTCCTTAAACCAATTATAAACTATTCCCCTGGCCTCTAGTTCATCGATGTAGGACTTCCCAGAACCCACATCACATGTAGGTTGCATATTCTTTAACAATCATGATCACAACTCTAAACATCTAATCCAAACAATGCAATCACAAAACACAAAAGGAAGCAAAATGCTAGTAAAAAGAAAAGAAGAAAGTAAAACCTGAAGTCAGAAGAGGAGGGTTTATTAGCAGCAAAGCAGGTAAAAGTCGAGGAAGAACAGCTTCTTCTACAGCCATGACCATAAATGGTGAGCGATATTTTACCATGCAACTGTACTTTTCGTAAAAATATGGAGCAGCTACTACGTTGGTGAGTATATTTGGGACGTGCCCAAGTTAGAAAATGAGTAACTTGGGCCAAAGAAGCCATGGTAATAAAGAGTACAAGTTTGATAACATGAGCAAAAGATAACGAGAAATGGCGGGGTTGGTAGTTGACCGTTGGAAAATATGGACCCCTTGTTAGTTGAGGCTCACAATTGCAACATTTCGGATGACTATAATCGTGCCACGGAGCGTCCTATGCTAGCCAATTCTTGTTTAAGGTTGTAGTCATGTGTGACTGTGTTCTTGTAAAGTTGACCCACGTCTGAACATCCGACCCGTATGATCTGATTTAAAAATCGAAGACCTGATTTTGTTGATCAATTAATATAATTACAAGGAGTTGTAATATATATTAATTAATTAATTTGATTTTAACGGTTTGTTATACTTATTATATAGATATATAATAATTAATACAAATTGAAATGTTAAGTGTACTAAATAATAAATTATACCAATTTAAAGGGTTAAATAACACAAATTAACGTCAACTTGTCTCACCACTTCTACAATGAAAGACAAGACATATTTTAATAGATTATTTCACATGGTTATGGTTTACTCCGTATTTGATCGTTGTGAGATATATATAATAGACCATAAGACATATGGTCAATTTTGGATGATATCTCATTTTCCATTGTTGGTAACTAATTGGCCTATCTCAAGGCAATAATTTTTTCTTTTTAAATTAATTTTGTTTTTATAATTTTCATTCTATTTAATTACTAACATTAACACCATCAAAAATTTATACATTATCAGATATATGAAAGCAAAAATCTTAAATACTAATAATTAGTAATAGAGAACATCATGTTTAAATATAACACAATCATCATTATTATCACATACAAAAATTTTAATTATTTTCTATTCAACAAAGACATAGAAAATTTTTTAAATTGTATAATATCTTGTTTTTAAACATGGAGAGCAGAAAATTTGGTTTGGTGGGTGAACGTTTTGTCTTGGCGCCTAATATGATATTTGTTGTCGGATTGCAATTGTTAGAATATCATTTTTGTGGGAAAATATTGATTTTGGGGAGTCATTTAGGGATATTGAAAAAAGTTCTCATAGTTGTGTTTGGCTTTTGGGAGAAACAAAAACAGATTCAGCAATTTGGTGCTTCTGCTTTTAGAGGTCAAAGACTGTTTTTAGAGTTTTTTAAAAACAGTTTTGGGTTTTTAAAAAACTGGTGTTTGACCAAGCTTACAACTTTTGGGTTGAAAAACACTCCCAAAAACTAGGCCAAACACATACTTTTTCTTTTTTTCTTCTTCTTCTCGGCAAAGTGCATGGCCTAACTCCATTGATTCACTTGCTGCATGTTAATATCTTCTTTTCACTTCTTAAACTTACATATACATATATTAGCTAAAAGTTAGACTAATATACCAAGTTTCAGTGGTTATTCCCACATAAAAACTAGTTTTTTTAGTAAGAATTTGGATAGCATTCTTGGTGCTTCTTGGATGACGGTTTCTACTAGAAACCTTGAAGATTTAGAAGAGGATCAACACCAAAAATATTTCAAAAAAATCCTTAAATAGAATGATCAAGCTACAAGTATTGGTAACTAAAAATGAGTTTCACTATAAATTTTAGCTTAAATTTTCATGCTAAAAAGAATGATCTTGGAGTATACTTAATTAGTAACTTAAGCTAATTATAGGAGTCTAATTAGGGTTCTAAACCAACAATATGTCGGTTTGATATTTCTTTCTGTCACGATATTAGAAGGTCAAAGAAAAAAAAAAGATTGTCAAGTATAATAATTATGTATTTTGTATATTTTTATGTTTATGTAATGTAAAATTAGTTTTAACATATTTTTTGGATGAGTAATTGTTTTAAAATATGTAACTGGGTTTAATTGCATGTATAGGAAACTAATGGGTTTAATTTGTTACAATTGGAATTTAAGGAGCTCAATTGCACATGGTGGCAAAGTAATAAGGCTGATTTGATAATATTTCTGATTACTGTAAACATGGGAAACGTAGGATTACTCTTATTAATAATTCCTGTTATTTTTGAAACTAATGTTTTATTTAAGTCATTTTACAATAATAAATTAAAAGTTTCAAAGAGTTCGTCGTGAAACACCTATATTTACTTACAAATCATGTATAATTAAATAATATCACATTAGTCTCTAAAGTTAGTTGAAATTTCAAAGATTTGCAAAAGAAATGCATAGAAGAGTGTTTTTTCATAATATAATGCCATACATGAGGACACTACTTATTTATTTTCGCAGGTATGATAAGTTGATCAAATTGACCAATCTTCTATATGAAAGCAATAAACAAAAAAAGGAAATAACTACATAGATAGACAATTTGTGACAACATATTTCTCAAGTTGTACACATGGAATAGCCCTCAACATATCATTGTTGAAGACCCGATTTGTGGACGTGGTCATGGTTCTTCCACCAAGACTGTCACCGTCACCACCACCACCACCATCACTATGACACTTATACACCTTATACAACTCCACCTTCACCACCACCACCTACCCCACCTCCAACACCACCACCACCTCCAATGCCGACACCAGTTCCAGCTCCAACACTGCCACCTCCTCCACCACCACCTCCACCACCAGCACCAACTCCAACTCCACCACCCACAATCCCTCCACCAGCTCCACTTCCACCACCTACGATACCTCCACCAGCACCAACACCAACACCAGCGCCGACACCGACACCTCCTCTACCAGAACCCCTACCTCTTCCTCTTCCACCACCACCACCTCCCCCACCGCCACTACCACCTCTTCCTGCTCCAATGCCTCCACCAACTCCGCCTCCAACACCATCTCCAATACCTCCACCCCCAGCACCGAGACCTCCTCCGCCTCCACCACCACTTCTACTGCCAACACCACCTCCAATACCACCACCTACTCCACCGCCAACACCGCCCCCGACTCCACCTCCAACACCCCCTCCTCCACTAGCCCCACCAGAACCACCACCACCACCTCTACCTCTTCCACCTCCTCCGGCTCCAACACCACCACCACCTCCGACCCTACCACCTAGTCCACCTCTTCCTCCGGCTCCACCTCCGACCCCACCACCTAGTCCACCACCTCCTCCGGCTCCACCTCCGACCCCACCACCTAGTCCACCACCTCCTCCGGCTCCAACACCACCACCACCTCCGACCCCACCACCTAGTCCACCTCCTCCTCCGGCTCCACCTCCTAGTCCGACCCCACCACCTTCTCCGGCTCCAACACCGCCACCACCAAGTCCACCACCTCCTCCGGCTCCACCACCGACTCCACCTCCTCCTCCGGCTCCAACACCGCCACCACCAAGTCCACCACCTCCTCCGGCTCCACCACCGCCTCCACCTCCTCCTCCCCCCCCACCACCCCCCCCACCACCGACTCCACCTCCTCCTCCGGCTCCAACACCGCCACCACCACCGACTCCACCACCTAGTCCACCTCCTCCTCCGACCCCACCACCTAGTCCACCTCCTCCTCCTCCAACACCGCCACCACCACCTAGTCCACCTCTTCCTCCGACTCCAACACCTCCACCACCTCCGACCCCACCACCTAGTCCACCTCCTCCTCCTCCTCCAACACCGCCACCACCACCTAGTCCACCTCTTCCTCCAGCTCCAACACCTCCACCACCTCCGACCCCACCACCTAGTCCACCTCCTCCTCCTCCTCCTCCTCCAACACCGCCACCACCACCTAGTCCACCTCTTCCTCCGGCTCCAACACCTCCACCACCTCCGACCCCACCACCTAGTCCACCTCCTCCTCCGGCTCCAACACCGCCACCACCACCTAGTCCACCTCCTCCTCCGGCTCCAACACCGCCACGTCCACCTAGTCCACCTCTTCCTCCGGCTCCAACACCTCCACCACCTCCGACCCCACCACCTAGTCCACCACCTCCTCCTCCGGCTCCAACACCACCACCACCACCAGCACCACCTAGTCCTCCTCCTCCTCCTCCTCCGGCTCCAACACCACCACCACCACCTAGTCCACCTCCTCCTCCGGCTCCAACACCGCCACTACCACCAACTCCACCTCCACCACTAGCACCAGCACCACCGCCAACTCCAACTCCTACACCAATACCTCCACCAGCACCTCCTCCTCCACTTGAACCACTACCTCCTCCGCCGCCACCACCTCCAAATCCTATGCCACCACTTGCTCCACCTCCACCACCGCCGCCCCCAACTCCACCTCCTACGCCTCCACCAGCCCCACCACTAGCACCTCCTCTTGCACCGCCTCCACTAGAACCTCCACCTCCACTTCCACCCCCACCCCCACCAGCGCCTGCACCGCCCCCAACACCACCTCCAAAACCGACGCTTCCACCAACACCATGGGCCCCTCCACTTCCACCTTCATGACCACATCCATCTACTTGCTGACTAGTATCACCACTATTAATCACACAATCTCGTACATTTTTTCTTGCTTCACCTTTAGTATCAAATATTCCATGATTGTCGTAATGATACTCTAGTTTACTAGCATCACCGTCGATTTTGCCCCTTATATGTTTATTCTTAGCACTCTTGACAATATCTTCCTTAGGCAATCTCCCTTGCACTAAGCCTAAACATACCATATGCATGAATAGTAGCGCAAATGACATTCCAATACATATTGTAGAACGTTGCATGGTTTTGAATTGAATGAGACAGCAAAACCTTGCAAACAATCTATTTTTAATGGTATTGATTGATGTTTTTTTCTCTCTTGAATTTTTGTATAAGTGAGTAGCTAGAAAGATGTTTTATATTCGACTGTTAAGCATGAGATGTATTTATAGCAAGAGGAAGACTAGAGAAGTATGATAATGCATGCCTACGTGTTAAGACTGGACACACAATTCTTGCGATTCACATTTAGGTTTGAACAAGTGTTGAGACGGCAGGTGCCATAGTTACTGGTTTGACAATCATAACCATATATAGTGCTCACCACTTACCTTGTAGTGGCAATAACTTTACGGAGGAAAGCCTCACAAGTCACATGTTACCATCTGTACGCGGTGCAGCAGCTAGTGCTCGGTTACCCTTATTGCCAAAGTACTCGAATGGGTAATTGATAACTTTGCCAGACATTACAGTGATGACGACTTTGGTTAGGGATATACAGATCCTAAAGGCAGTACATTTTTAATTTGTTATTTATCTTTGATCTCTTCAGTTGTCTTGTGTCATGATCACTGCTGATCGAAATTTATTAGTTTCTTGAATATTTGTAACACTAACAGTATGCATAGCAAATGGTTTGATATCCCTCGTCGGCAAGTGCTCCATACAGACAAAAGTTAGTACAATAGAGGATAGAAAGCAGGCTTTGTAATTAACAATTAACATAGCCACATAGGACAATCAGTACCAGCGCCACATATTATACAAATTGGTACATAAACACATCGATTAAGCTATAATATCGACCATGCAGTAGATTTAGGTGCGTACGCCACAGACACATGGTCTGAATGACAAAGACCATAACAACAAGAATTCATATCCGTTATGAAGTAAATATAAATGGACTTGTAATTAAATTCCCTTGGCAATCCAAGCCTCCTGTACGTTGAGCAGAATATAACTAATTAAGGATCACTGTAAAGTTCACTCCTTAATTAGTTATATTAAACTATTTAAGCAGAAGTTCTTGTTGTTGTTGTTGCAATTGTAATTGTGGTATAGAGTAACGGAGTACTAATTAAAGTGAAATCTCATTAAATCGGCCTATAGAGAAAGCTGTCTACAATCTCCCACCTTTCTTATACATCTCAACGTCTCAACTTACAGAACATTATCTCTCAACTACAATGTTTCATTTGATGATCACTTATACATGCATATTTTTTTTGGCTTTGCGTAAACCTTCTCAACCTATAAAGATTACCCTAGTTCCTCGGAGACGGTACGGGTCTGAAACGGAGACGGAAAACGGGAATTCTCATAAATTCAGAGTACGGGTCCGAATACGAGGTACGAGGCATAGCACTTGTTAGTAAGTACCCGTGCTTCATACAGATAGCCTAAGAGTAGTTCCTGGACCAACAGGCTCTACTGCATATAACGATTCCACACTTTGCAAATTGACAAAATATTAATCTTGCTTTGGCGACTCAAATGAACTGAAGTGTACTCGTAAATGGTTTTAGGCATCCCATTTGTCGCCAAACCGTTGGAATTTCCCTTAGTACTCAACGTCATTTTAAGTGATCATGGACACTATAACCAATGATACAAGCCCTAGCCCTGCAAAACAGAACTTTCTGAGCACTATATAATACCTTCAATTAACAGGAAAATGTACACATCAGTACATCACACAATAAATAGAGAGGAAAATCCATGGAAGAAGTAGACAAGAAGAGGATCTCTCTTGTAAGAGCGATCAGCTCATGAACTGAAACCCCCTAGACAAGAAAGTTCCTATTCTTGTTCATGGTTGAAAATTGATAATCTATCCATGAGAGACTCTTAGCTTATTGAGATCGACCTTCGACTCTTAAGTTATTGCATGTACAGTTAGCCTAAGGTAGAAAGTGGTTTGACGCGCATGCACAAACCAGTAAAATCCAGATGGAATTTCCAGAAATCCAGACAGATGCGCATGCACAAACCAGTACTTATAAATAACAATATGTTTTCATGGGCTCATATACTCAAATATCATTAGAATTTTGATTTTTGATTTTTGATCTGTCACTAAAAGCTTTTGTGAGCCGCAATGAGCATATCAAATGGATTTTATTGTACTCGTATTATCGTATACCAAGCAAGCTCTCAACAACACTGTGGAATTGGAGATATTCAATTACTTAGAAAAAATAATGAAAAAGTGATGTTCAAGTAGCAGTTAAGTACAATTCTGTAAACATAAGAAATGAACTAATTCAAGTGGTTAGAGCTCTCTTACCCCAATCATGAGCATGATTGGGGGTTTGATTTTACTTACTTTGTGCGTACGCTTCAGACTAAAAAAAAAACAGTTCTGAAAACATGCAAATCTTTTCTTTTGTCATTGACGGTCAGTAAGTAGCTCTGTTTCGTTCCATAGGCTGGCTATTGACTGATATTCGCTAAACATACTTATTAACCCTGGTGAGTACAGATAAACATAACTATCTCATACTCATTACTATAAAGACTAAATTGATACAAACTTCCACCATACAGAGAAAAGACAGAAAGATACCTTTCTCTGCAAAAATATCTTGGATGACTCAGTTTTATACCATACAAGGGACTCTTTTCAATGAATGGAGTGTTACCGGTGTCCCTTATCACTTAAGAACAATACTTTGCCCAAAAATAAACGCATGATTCCCTATATCATGCAACTCGCTTATAGTATACATCTTTCTTTCACCCCTAAATAATCCACAGCTTTTTTTTCCCACATGACAACACTGAGGTCAATTTTATGTACACGAAGACTGTCCTTTGATTGTAACATGGTTACGCACAATAAATCACCGTAAAAGTCCACTGAGTAACAGACAATGTGCTCATAGGACTTGTCATAGTCAAAACTCATAATCAAATACCAGCGTCTAGTACTTAGTTAAACCCCCTTTCCGATCACATATTCACATATCCATATCTTTCTGTAATGAGAAACTTCATGAAAAAGGATCGCATCACAGCAGAGATTTCCTACTACAAAAGTACATTTGGTGTTGCAGGGAGACCATAATGATAGTGAATCAATGTCATTCGCATTTTTGGGAAGCCAAACGGATATTTTGCGATTAATGCAAGCTGCAATGCAGAAAATCCCTTATGCATGAAGTTTTTGTTTCAAATGATATAGGTGACAAACGGCGGGTATTTCATAGCGAAGTAGCATGAACAAACCAGGCGAAAAAGTTTTAACCGCTATGTCAAGTTCACTACATAAGTTTTATGAGAAGCTTAAAAACAGGTCTGCAAGACTGCAACAACCAATTTTCAGCTGGTTCTTGGTTCCTTGTGCAGCTGCGATAATAAATAATAAGTTGGAGATGATATATCTTAGCAGTCTGACGCCAACAGGTTAACACCTTATATGAATGACCACATCAAGAAAACCGGTGTTGTGCCACGTTTTTATTGGAACTTTAAGGAGAAATGATATTTCAATCGGAGCTATTGGGTGCTATTGGAGGGCCCCACCTTTCTACAGGGCATTACGGTGATTTCCACTTTAAAAAGGAAGGGTAAACATGTCCACTAGTATAAAACAGTAGGGATAGTGGGGTAATTTTTTTTTGTCTTTTTGTGAAGAGCTCTCCAATCGCACCCAATAGCTGCAATTGGCCTATCATTCCTCAACTTTAAGCTACCATTTATTTCTCGTCGCACAAAATACTTTTAGGACGACGAATATTAGTTTGTGGGATTAATTATACTTATACCTACGATAATATATAAACGTGGCTAATGATCAAAAAATAGAGCCACGAAATATAGAAAACGTCGCCCAAAGTCGCTAAACGACAATATCTACAATGGTGGCACAGAAAATCAGTCATGAGTCATAAGTAGTGATTTAGTGAACTTTTGATATTAAAAAATAAAAATAAAGAGAACTTAGATATACCATTTCTTAAAACGTGGCCCAAAATAATTTGTTAAAAAGAAAAAGAAAAACTCTTTCATTACATCTCTGTTAGTCTGTTGTAAGACATTCACTTTGGGAGAGACCAAAGTATAGCCCCAAATTTACTCTCACTTAACCATTTTACTTTAATCAACCAAAGCATAACACTTCAGCCTAAATTACACAACAAATTACTCCGATAAACCCTAAAACTCCGATAAACCCTAGAATTACTCTGATAAACTCTCAAATTACTCCCAAATTCTCAAAACCTCTCATAATAAACCTCTCAAATTAATCGGCCCAGGTAAGCTCGGAATTATCTTGTTTAATTTGTTCGAATTGCTTCAATTTTTTTTATTATAAATGTCGTGATTAATTTCTCATTATAATTTTGTGTTTTTGAAGGTGAATTTTCTTAAGCTTCCATGGTGAATTTTCGGAATCAACTTAATCATATTAATGTAAGCTCGAAATTTTCTTAATTTTGTGCTTAATTGATGCAGTGTTAATTTACTTAATTTTCTGAGTAATTGATATTGTGGATTGAAATTCGGAGTATGTTATTGTTAATTAGCTTCTTCTATTTAGTTATTAGCTTGTTTCCTGGTTCATTTTCGTGTTAATTAGCTTATGTTTCATGATTATCGGATTATGTTTGAGGAGAGGGTTAGCATTTGGAAGTGTGTGGATTTAAGCTTGATAAGGATGTTTTGAATGTTTGCGAGGAAATGGAGAGTGCTGGCATTTGGAAGTTTTGAAAAAATGGGTATAGATTTTAGCGATTTTAGCTTGGTTAGTACTACGATATAAGCTAGCTAATTTTCTCTCCTTGTTTTGTAGGTGAATTTCTCAAGCTAGCTACTTTGCTTAATCATTTGTCTAGGTAAGCTCAAACTTTACTTAATTTCGTGCATAAGTTTCAGATTTGCCATTGCCTTAAATCTGATGTTTCTACCCCCCCTCCTTTCCTTTTTGTCAGGTAAGGAATTTTTGGTGTGTGTCGGGTGGAGAAAAGGGCAACCCTCAATTCTGTCCTTGGTGAGGATTGAACCTAACTCTTGCTAATTCAATAATAAACAACATATACATGTATACTCAGAAATATAAGTATGTGGGCTATATATGTGAAATGGTCTTGTATGGGAGTTCCTTAATGTCGTTCAAGGCAGATAAGAAAACGAATAAATTTCTCAGTGCCACTATTAGAAGTACACTAATCCTCTTGTTCCCAGAGGAGACAACCTAATTTTTTGAGTTCTTTTTATAAACAGTTCATATAGTTTGAAGTCTGAACCCAATGACAGCTGGGGTGAAAATACCAGAATTATTGTTGTCCTCTGCTCTCATTCTGAATGTGTTGTCAAAGGGTAGAGTACACATTGGTGATTGCGGGGTGAGATTGGTAGTCTGAAAATAAGAATGAGAGTGACAACCTTTAATCCTCAACTGTTTGATTTGAGGAATCTCATTTTATGCATATATCTACCTTTCATGTAAACTACTGATGCTCAGTGTAGTTAAAATTTCTTGCACTTCATGTACCGCACCAAGCAAGGAAAGAGGTTACCCTACTACTGAAAAAAGTCTCATACAGTCTTCATGGACTTCATGTCGTTGATGCCGACATCCCTCTTGACAATCTTTAAAACGATGATAAAAAAGTTGAACACATTGCCTTGGGGAGGGAATTTCATATAAGTTTAGGAAGAACTGTCCCAATTAGGGCTCACCAAATTGATTCAATGGTTAAACTCCAGTTTTCTTGTTGTGCGACGAAATTTATGTTTATGATGACGAAAAAAAAGGTGATTAAATTCCGGTTTTCTTGTTGTGGACACTCAGAAATCTTGCCCGAGTCCCTAGTAGGGTGTTGAACTAATGCAATTGACCCCCATTTGTGTGAGTGCACCGGCCTTCAAAAGATAATAAGACATATTGAATACGAGGGGCGCATTCTAATAATGAGAGCAATCAATACTCTAATTTAGAACGATTCCAGCCTTAGGGACCCCTATTGTAACAACCGCTACGACGGAATTCACATCAGATGATGCTATCGACGAGTTTATAACAGGAGAGGTTGGCCAGAACATATTTACATAAGAGGTGATTAGGTGACGTATGTTCTCTTATAAAAAAATCATGACGAGATAACTAACTCTTTTGTCTATTCAGCGAAAAATATCACTTTATTAAATTAAGACTACGAGGAAAGCTAATAATATATCATAAAACCCAATCCATTGTCAGTTTGTCACATCGTTATAGGTTAATTCACTAAATAAGTGATCCTTAGTACCAAAAAAAAAAAAAAGGTGATCCTGACTCTTGACTAATGCATCACAGACAGACAATCACATAATCTAACCGTATTCAAATTCATACATATCAAAACGTCAGTTTCTTAGTCCCTGCATGGCACCAAAATAGTCAAAAAGAGACTGCAATAATGCAAGCTTCAGTAACTTTCAGAACAAAGCTCATCCCATAAGGAATCCTGAATAATTTGAAAATTGCATATTTCATCAGCAAAAGAACAAAAGAGCCACCCATAGTACAATGGAGGAAGTCCGCCTACTAGGAGTTTGGTCTAGTGTGTACTGTCATAGAGTCATTTGGGCTCTGAAAATTAAGGGTATCAAGTATGAATACTCTGAGGAAGACGTACAGAACAAGAGTGAAGATCTTTTACGATATAATCCAGTTTATCAGAGGATACCTGTCCTTGTTCATAATGGAAAATCTATTATAGAATCCATTTTTATTCTCGAGTACATAGAAGAGACATGGCCTCAGAATCCCTTGCTTCCAACTGATCCTTATGAAAAGTCCATGGCGCGATTTTGGGCAAAATTTCTGGAAGATAAG
Source organism: Corrigiola litoralis (assembly GCA_901111285.1). Taxonomy (NCBI): domain Eukaryota; kingdom Viridiplantae; phylum Streptophyta; class Magnoliopsida; order Caryophyllales; family Caryophyllaceae; genus Corrigiola; species Corrigiola litoralis. The sequence goes on along the minus strand of CAAKMY010034352.1, from coordinate 5,499 downwards.
GTAAGTTTGGATTTTATACTGCTTGTTTCTATGTTTACACAAGCATGCATATCCCGGAAAACCTATGATCTTACTAAGCAGAGAGATAGAGAGACTACAGGTATGTAGATGATTTTTCTAACCTGAAGTATCGTGTACATTTAGTTCCTGTTGTCCAAAGAATTATTCATTTTTGGATTAAACAGTCTCACTTGAAAACTTCAATCTCATTGCATAACCCTCAAAACTCACATGATCACGTGGTAAGGCTGTCTAACTCTGGTTTTTGTTACTTATTCCAAATTGTGCAGAGCCCAATATTTTATGCTTACTTCCGAGCTGAGGGGGAAGAACAGCAGAACTTAGCAAAAGAAGCTAAAGAACTGCTGCAAACAATTGAAGAGAAAGGGCTAGGAGAGAAGACCTTCTTCGGTGGAAATAAAGTCGGGCACACTGATTTATGCTTAGGATGGATTGCTTGCTGGCTTGATCTAATGCAAGAAGCAGCTGGGATCAAGCTTCTTGAACCTGATAACCTCCCAAGGTTACAGGCGTGGAGCAAGAGATTCAAGGAAGCCCCGGAGATAAAAGGCAACCTACCTGACCAGAAGAAGATGTTGAACTACTATAACGAGCTAAGAGCGAGGTTTACTGCATCTTTAGCATCCTGATCTTTTCTTTCCCCCATAATTTGGGTCTCCATCTAGTTGAAATGTAAGGAGCCGAAACTCAGTATACCTATTAGAGCCGAAGCTCTGAACACCTATTACCCAATACTCCTATTCGAGTAAAGGTTCATTACATCCATGAGGCTTGTTACACCCTTTGCTCGTTGCACCTATTGCAGCATAAGCTCATTTCACATATTAGAACATTAGCTCATTACACCTATTAAGTACTAAGGTCAAAAGCCCATGACACCTATCTGAACCAAAGCTCGTCACTACCAATGAAATTCAAGGGAATACATCAATCTAGATCGAAATACAAACTCTTTAAATGTAAACCACGCTGCAGCAACCAAGCAAAAGGACAACTTTCTCTGGCATCCTGATATATAGTTGATTGAGGGTGAACTGAGATAATGTCTTCTGAGTTGTCATGAAATTGCTCTTTTGTGAATAGCTAGATAGGTTTTGGAACCAAGAGGTCACCATGGTTTGCAAACTATATAAGATAGCAGGTGCTTTTAAGGTCAGCGACACTATTACCATGATTTGTAGCCATGGAGCACCATGTACAGACTTCCATGGTACATTCCAGATCCAACTAGTTTGGGAAATTCTTCGATCAACCAAGAGGACTTAGCCATTGAGATCTCTCACCAATACATCAATTAAGAGGTGGCCAAGCACCAATTAAAACCTCATAATGAGAATGACTGATTTTTAATGGAATCCAAGAGCTTATAAACCTTATAGCTACTCCTCCCATTTTCATTTCGTTTTCGTTTTATGCACTGTTCTTGCAAGTGAGCACTGAATTGGTCTCCTCGAGCTGGGATTATACTACCTAGGTTCATATTTAGGGTCAGGGAGGTCCTATCCAGTTTTCTATTGGCGGAGAAACCAATACTGCCTGAACTATGCGATCAACCTCGCATTTTTTTTAGCTATTCCAGTTTCAACGGGAAAAAATGATAACAGAGCATAAAACGAAAATGAAAAACAAGTTTTAGAATTTAGATAGCTGTATTCGAATCTTTAATTGCATAACAGATGATCATTAGTCAGTCAACATTCGAGAACTATAAACAGTAACAAACACAGCAACATAATGAGGAGCACGGAAGAAATACCAGCTTCATTAATCATATCTGTATTTCAAATGGTACATATCAATAGGTACCTTCCCCAAGATGATTTAACTGCAAATCAAAATTTCCTGAAATATGGTACACGAGCTGACTTTAACAAGTACGACTTATGACCTACAGTACCAGTAACAATGTTCTGACGAATAAATCTATGACAATGAAATGAATTGCAATTGTCAGGAGGCAAAGGAAAAGATGACCGTATCTTGCAAAGGGAACCTGACATGTCAAGAATTGTCAATTTAAAATATCCTAGCTCTGTGATTTTTTGGCCTTTGCTTCAGCAAGCAGTGGCTCAAGTTCTCCTTTATGGTAAAGCTTTACAGTATCTGCATCAAGCCATTTAAAGCAAGTAACAGATGTTAACACCCTTATAGCAGTTATTCTCCGATAGAAAATGCTTCACAGAAACTCCATGCTGGCAGCATTAAGGAGACTCATTTGATAAATCAAGCATAGCACATTTCTAACAAAAGAGCCGAGACATTAAAAGTAGACTAGAAGACTGAATTTTGAAGCCTCTCGAACAGTACAGAAAATCTGTGCAGGGCTATCAACTCCGAGGCAACAGACAAACATCCAGCTATTTATTCTCAATAATCCAAGTAGCAATAGAATATTACGAGCCATAGAGTAGCCGCAAAAAAAGGGAAAGAGAAAACATATAGTTACCTGTACAACCGCCAATGTGAGTGCCCCCTGTTCAGGAAACAAAGTAGAAAATACAAGCCCTTAGATTACATATTTTTAGTTTGTAGATCCTAGGAAAGAAGCCATAGATACATAGCAATGGACAGCAGAAGCTAGTGTAGAAGAGATTACAGTTTTTTTGTTTTTAAGAAGGCAGATAGATGGAAAACAGTTCAACCCAAAACCTATCGAACGACATCTCAGAGACTTTACTTAATTTAGTTGACATCGTGCTTGGTTTACAGGGCTGATAGCCAAGAGAATACTTCTTCAGATATACTTTAGATATCACACCTCTATAAAGAACTATACCAAACTGAAAAAAACAAACCACAGATTCATAATATGTTCCACATTAGTATCAAGTTTCTGCATATTGCTTAATCCTACCTACCTTTTAATGAGAATGTGGTAAACAACCAAACACCAATACTTGCTGTGGTTTATTTTTCTTTTCTCCCTTTTTTGTCCTTTTTAGTTACAAGATGTATTGGTTTGGCACAAAGCTAATGACTAGGAGCCAACAAGAGCAAATACATCGTCTTGTACTTCAAGTCTCGGATATATTGCCAATTATGGACTAAACACATAAAAGTTTCTAAAGACCACTCACCGATGAAGACATTAGGAACAGTATGTTGACCAGTAAGCCTCTCCAGTACTTTCTGCAGTTGAGGCCCTTGAGCACCTAGACATTCAACATACTAGCATTTCAGGAGATCTTTATTTGATGAATTCTTAATGTGATATGGAAAAATAGAGTTCAACTGATGTTAAAGCTTATAGAAAAATTTTCTAGTAGCACATCCAAAGAAAAAGAAAGTAGAATGATGGCAGGGAATATGTAGTATGGCAAAAGAATCAAGGGCCCAGAACATCAAGATTCAAGGCTCAGGATTTTACTGCCAAAACCCCAAATCATGGGCTTCAGAAGCCTTAAACTGTAGAAGAAAAAAAAAAAAAAAAAGCTTTCTAGCTTATCTATCCCTCTCTTAGAAGACCTCACCAGGCATAATACAGAAGTGATATCTGAACTTTGGCAAATAGCAAGATCAGCGAATGAGAGCAGCACACCCATCACATTGTGCTAGAGTCTAGAGATGTTAAAGTAGAAACATTATAACCGTTATATGACCTACTTTTCAGAAGAATACACTAACTAATTTGCATGAGGTCTCAACACAATACCACTAATGTCTAATGATCATATACACATTGAAGTAGTCTCTCCACTGTATTAGGCTTTTGTTTATCATATCTGAGGAAGATATCAGCCTCAGCAATATAACATATTGCCAGAAGAGTTACTCCAAAAAGAAAATGCACGTATCTGAAGAAACTTAACTCTCTGCACCAAAGGGAAAGGAAATGCATGTGGAGACTTTTCTGAGTGGCCATAGAAACATTGACAAGTTACCGAGAACCACACATGAGTCCTCCACCAGCATACTCTTTAGAGCACAATTCTCCAAAAAGAAGTCCAGATTTGTTAGCAATCTAGCTCCTGTCTTGAGGGCTCTATGCTATATTGAACATTGTATTTATGAACTTCACTGTCTTCGACTTGGAACTCTGAGTTGGGGAATCATGTGTAGTAGAGAGATGGCGAGGGAGAGAAGGGTACCCCTCTAAACCAAGAGAGTCCAAATTCAAAATTTTCCTACCTATTCTGACCCTACTTGACCATGTCAAAGAAAAGATGTTTGGGACAAAAATTTCCATTGACTTGAGTAGAAGGCAAAAATCCTCATCCACCTAAAGTCCATACCGACATTTCGTCACATGATAACAAAGGAAACTGGATCAAGAAGAAATAGCATAACATTTTCCGATCAAGAAGGTGCTTTCATACAGCAAATATCAGGGAACCAAGCCTCCAAGCCTCCAATCCTTTTCAGGTCAATCATAGTGACTTCGTAATATCCTCAACAGTCAAGATAGAACAAAAAGAACAGTCTTTGGCAAAAGCCCAAGTCTTACACACACAAGAAGGGCCTGCAATGGATGTCTTTAGTTCTAAGCCACCAAGCCCGTGGGCCAATAATTCACTGGCTCAAAAGTCAAAACACCACATTACCCACTTCCAAATTCCTTCCCACTCTTTTTTTTCTTTGGAGAGGGGGATCTTTCATTTCCATTACACAAGCAGAGCACTTCAATAAAACAATATTCTCCTAGAGGGACAAGAAAGACATCCTGCTAAAACAGATGACAACCAATAGGACGTTCAAGAATTTATGCATTGGTTTCTTGGTTTGAATACCTTGAGGCTTCATTAAGGAACAATTCACTTTTATAATAGGTAATATGGGCTTACTTTATCCACAATAGCTACTTTGTTTTATTAAGAACTATGGTTGTAACTACTAACATGGTAGTAGTGGTAGAAATGGGAATCGTTAAGTGGACGTGTGGTCATACTGCATAGATTGCATTAAAATCGTGTCAGAGTAAATCTAGGCATTCGATAAAACAGACGATAAGATGATGGACAGTCAATAAGTACTCCACTAAAGTAAACAGATCACATAAAAGGTAAGAGCGAATAAGGATTGTCCCACTGCAAAAACTTTGAAAAGCCCACATGTACACACACCTCTGAGTAGGGCAAAATTTTTTTTTACTGTCCATGATGTGATTTTACAATCCTCTATGTGAATCAAACTTTCCATGCTCCTCTCACAAAGAGGAGCGTAAAAATCAACTAAAGGAGTGCAAAATCAGCTACCCTCTGAGTAGTCTCCAAACAGATGAGAGACTGTGTTCAGAGACATACCAGATAGAATGTATATGAAAGGGACAACTAAAGCAAGTTGGACACTAACACATATGAATGACCTTGTGAAGCCAATTTTTATTAAAAAAAAGGCTCAGCAAAGGCTTATGGTAATGACAAATCCAACTAGTCCATCTTATAGATGGCACATCCTTTGCAATTTGAAAGACTTAGTATTACAATAGGGCAAGGTCTTTTACTTTAAAACTTCATTTTATTTTAGGCCGTCCGCCACTCA
>CAAKMY010034346.1:0-11857 GCA_901111285.1 Corrigiola litoralis | reverse complement strand
TATACAAACAAGGGGGAAGGGGGAAGGGGGGTGGGGGCGGATTGTATACAACTCGGGGGATGGGGGTATTATATTTGATTAGGGGGGTGATTGAATACAAATAGGGGGTGATTGTAATTCCACATAATTTTACACCAAAGTCTATGACTCTTAAAAGTCTTAAAAATCGTATTTTATACCAAATAATTTTACGATAACTATTTCAAAGCTTTCAAAGTTTTGAAAGTTTATTTTTTTATGTTAATACTATTTTTAATAGTATTCGGACTTCAAATGATTCTTGAAACGACTTTGGGCTTATATAAACACAATAAACCATTGTGTTGACTTAGAGGACAAGATTGGCCAACACCCAAACCTTTCCTCTCCCACTTGCACCACACGCATATTTACAAAAAAAAAAGAAGATAAATCTACTGCTTGTTCATTCTTACGCCTGGGACAAGAAGCTAGGGTTTGGTATTTTCTCTTTGCCTCTCTTTTGTCATTGTTGACATCATAAAGCTTGAGTAAGTTTCTCAAAATCTTGTTTTATAAAGTTTTAAGACTACTTAATTTCTAAAGAGAAGTCAGATTTTCTTTCTCTAGAAATAGAAACACTTCTATTCTGAGAAAGAGCGTGGCATGTTCTAGCACTACTTTGCTCCCCAGATATGGCAAAAATGCGTGGAAGACCTTCGAAACAAACACAAGAGCAACTTCTTCTTCGTTATAACATAGTTCTTTGGCAGTGGATGATTTGGTAAATCCAGAGAAAACTCAAACCCAGCCGCAAAATGCAAACCTTGTTGGCAAGGTAACTCTTTTCCCAGGAGCTAAGAATTCACAAGTTGGGGGTACGGGTATCAATTATATTCAGTTCATGCATAATTTGGACTCTTCTCCTAAGAAACCCACTGAAAAGGGAGAAGTAGGTCAAACCCAGAAAAGATCGGGTAGTTCAAAGATGGGTATGAAGCTTGAGTTTGTTGATAGTAGTGATGATGAACTTATGGGGTTGAGCAATTCAAACGAATGATGAGCGTATGTAAAGCAAAAGAATTTCTCTTCATACTACATGTGCCTTAATGTTAGACTGGTGATCTATCAGTTAGAGTAGTACTTAATATGAAATAGGAAGAAAAATCTTAACACCCAGTTAAGGATATAGGGGACAATAAAAAAATTACCTTTATAAGATTGAATGACTAGTTTATAACCATTTCAATTTGTATTACATAACATGTAATATCCGAAGTCATAAGTTTTCACAAGATTATTTTTCTTGACTTTTATTTTTTTTAATGTTTTAAGATGAATTGCAATAATGAAATATTGACTTTATAATGTACTCCCTCTAAACAACCATTTCCCCATATTCAGTTTTTGAAAATATTTGAAGTCATACTTTGACAATTGATAACTCAAAATATATATTTGAAAAAATTATTAAAAGAATAACCAATTTTTTTTTTTTTGAACACAAATCTAACCATCACACATTTGTTATATTTTCATAATTTTGTATAGAGTTATCCCATATGACTATATTTTATCTTAGAGGTTCAAAATTCATTTTGAATCAATCTTGACTTATGCCGAAAAATCAAATGAGATTATAAATTGAAATGGATGTAGTACATGTTTATTTATTTATTTTTTTTTATAATCACATTAATGGGTGAAGGCATTATAAACCACTAATCTAACCAAAAATCTCAAAAACTAACGTCCATCCTCATTAAGTGCATTTTGATAAGAAAAGTCTACCTCGGGGACATTTTATATTATGCAAAAAAAATACAAGGGTATTTTGCATTTTAACGTATATTTCAGGGATCTTAAAGAATATCCCATAATTTTAGGGATATTTCCTTTTGTCACCCTGTAGTTTCGCGCGTTTTTCTTATAATCACCCTGTCACTTTTCGACTTTCTTATAATCACCTGGGTGGACAATTGTAGGGCGCCACCGGGTGGTACCGAATTTGGGTGCCACCCTCTCACGTGTATTATTATAATGGTTGGTGGCCCCATCAATAGGGAGGATTATAATAATACATTATGAGAAGGGTGGTGCCTAAATTAGGTACCACCCAGTGGCGCTATCTTATTTTCCGTGATTGATATAAAAAGTCGAAAAATGACAGGGTGATTATAAGAAAAACGCGAAACTACATGGTGACAAAAGGATATGTCAATGTTCTTACGTGGGGAAAAATGGAGGAAACACAAAACTGCAAGTGCATAGTGGGAGTTGGAGAGAAAATGGAGGAGAAGATAGAAGAGGCAAGCAAAAGATGCAAAGCAGTGATAGAGACAATCCATAGTTTACCCCACTCTAAGATCACTGCCTCATGCAGAAACCCCCTGCTTCGTCTTGCAACCTCTGAGCTCAACTTCCTCTCTCGCCTTTCTCTTTCTCCCAAGCCATTCAGGTTTTTTTTATCCCTGTATTGTTAGTTCTAGTAGCATGCAATGTTACGTACATTTCGACATCCCTATGCCCTCGCTGAAGCGGGATTTATACTGGGTTGTTGTTGTTGTTGTTGATCATGATGATGATTATGATGAAATGTATTGCCTTTAGCCCATATGCCATATGAATAGTTTAGTGATTTCGTCGAATTCAACTGAGACGGTACTTTAAGCCCTTATAATTAACAGAAAGTCTTGGGAGATACCATCTAGCCATGCTGGCCTAATAAAGGCATATAAATCTACAACTCTATTTGGGCTTGTATGGAGCTTAAGTAAATTTAGCTTACAAAGAGTTGGTCCACTTTTATGATAAAAGTAGACGGTATTTTCTAATAATTTGTGTGTGATCATGAAAGTTTTGCGAGAGACTGGTCTATTCTATTTCATCATAACAAGAGGTGGATGCATGATGGCCCAATAAAGGGATGTATATCTTTGATTTGACTTGTGCTTGCACGAAGTTTGCGTTTATTTAGCTTGCATAAAGCTAATATACTTTTATCATGAAAGTAGATGGTCTTTTCTAAGAATTTGTGAATGATTATAGCCCTTATGTTCAAGGAATAGGACGTTGTTGTAGTTTATATGAGATGTCTCGTGATGAGGTTTGAGGTGGCTTCGTCATAAACCAAGCGGGTACTCCCTATGTTGATTTTGAAAGTATACATTTGCTTTTTCCCACTTTTCCATATGTTACTTTAACCACTGATTGCTTTTCATATAAAATGTAAAATTACAATATAGATTTATTTTTGACAATGCTTTTATATGATTATGATTATATTTATAATTTGATCAGTTATATATTTTGAATTAGTAATGGTCAAATTATGATGTCAAATAGGGTCAAAAAGTAAATGTATACTTTCTAAAGAGACATGGGGAGCATGAGGGAGTTTTTTTTTTTTTTTTTTTTTTTGAGGGTAAAAGAACACTCTAAGGAGATAGAGGGAGCATGAGGGAGTTAATTAGTGAAAAAAATGGTTGTAGAAAGTGCAAACATGGTGATATTGTTCCTTCAAGTTTTTTTTTATCTGGGTTTAGAGAACGATTGGGGAAGTTGAGGTGCTAAATGTCTTTTTTATGTGTGTTTTCGCTTGGGATTTAAATGAGTGTCAGGATCGAACCGCAATCTCCCAGTTAGAAAACGATACTTCTAGCCATGAGACGTTTCATGAAACTTTTTGCGGGTGCTCTTTGTAAATAATATTTTTTTGCCTTTTCAGAGACTAGATTGTATATATGTTTAGATCATTAGATCGAGTTGCAGATTACATTGGGTTTCCCTACCATGGAGCTTAGAAGAGTGTGTATAAATGTTGATTAGAACGAACAAAGATTCTGATTATGTTGCTGAATACAGTTGAAAAACGCTTTCTTCGCTTTGTTTGTCATATGTTGAGTTGTCATCTCTAATTGCTGGTATGTGCCTTTCATGGCGTTTATTTACTGGTCCAATTGCTGTTACATCCATTGGAGTCACTCTTGTATTGTAAAGATTTAGAAATTAAAGGTAAACATGGTCATGAACTTCAATTACAACAAGCTCCAGTACTATAGTCATAACTCACAACATTCATTCATTTTTTTTTTTTGAATTATGCATCATTCATTATTGAGTCTTGAAAAATGTCTAAAATGCATTTTAACTATGGTTTTAGATAGTGAATAGTATCATCAAATACTTATTAATAGCAAGGCTTTCCTTATTGACTTGACTTGCAGCTGTAACATTGGTTATATTGAGGCCGTTGTTCACATAATTCAACAGCCCTATATAACTAAAGTGTCTCGTGTATGCAAGCCAATTTCTTTGTCATCAGGCTCTAGCAATGGGGAGAAAAATGTTGCGGATGGTGGAGCTGTTCATGTCGATATTGTTTGTAGTCTCAATAGCAATCCCGCTTGGTTTGTCGTATGTGATCGAAACCCTAAGTACATTACATGGGGTAGTTCAGGGAGTAAAACAGGTTTAAAATCTCGGATTATGCAAATAGTTTATGCTGCTCGGTCTTCCCAGGCACTGAAGCCTACCTTCATTGTTCTCTTCTTCGCAAATGGACTTGAGATTGCAGTTCTAGAGAAGTTGGATGAGGAGTTTGGGTTTAAAGAGTTCAAGTTGGAGTTTCCACAATATAACTTCTCTTTCACTGATGCATTAGAAGGTGAATGGATCAATGTTCTGGCAAAATCATATCAAGGGGCACGCACTCTAGTGTTGGACATTGAGCAATATCCGAATCCTTGTCAGAGCATAGACTATGTGGTGAACTTACCTATTGAAGGCGTTCGTAAGGAGTTCTCAGAAACGTATTATGAGTCAAAGTCCCCATTCTTTTCTCTACTACTGGAGATGGAAGAGTGGCCTTTGGATGTAAAAGACCTGCAATCTGGCAGAAGAGATGAACTTTCAAGAAATGATGATATTGTCAATTTTGATACAACAGCCTTGATTGCTGTTATATCAGGAATAAGTAATGGTGGTGCAGAAAAGCTTTTGTTGATGTGCGAGGATGATCTGAGGCAGCGGTTTAAGGGCAACACTGAATTTGTCATTTCTCAGGTGGGTGTTTATTTAACATTCTATCCATAGCTGGTTAGTTTACGTTTTGTTATTGGGTCATTGTGCTATTGAAATACTCTTCACATTACTTATAAGGGGGGCTACTTGCAAATTTTATTACAGCAAGTCAAAAGTCCTCTATCCTCAAGTGAACTTTTTACTTTCTGTCTCGGTTTGTTTTAAAAGCTCTGTACGAATTTTCCATTTTAATATCTTATTAATGCACTGCTGTACTAGAGCCATTGTACTGTTATTATAGAGGTCAACTAGGACAAAAAGGCTGAAATGGGATGACTAGCCTTTTTATTCTTGTATGATAAGAATGTTTCCTGTTTTTATCCCAGTTCACCTTGTGATGTAAGAATGTTTCGTGTTACGTAGGTGACAGAGTTTTCTCCTGCGTTTTAATTCTGTTTCCTACAAAATTGAGTCCGCTCATTTACCTTTGAGGGTCCTATGTTTAGTCAGCTTGGTATGATATTGAAGACTTCTATTTCTTATCCAATTTAGCACCTCAATACTTAATAAGCAGTATAATTTTCTGCTTTTGATATCTTGGAATAGATAATTTAGGCTTAGTTTATAAGCTGACATGTGCTTGTTTTGAATAGAACTACTGATTTGTCAACCAGTGGATAAATATATAGAGGCCAGAATATTCTATAATAGAGATCGACAATACTAGCGGGTTAGACTTGGGTAGATCTACGTTCCTATTCGTCCTTGAATGGTTCTTCCCTGAACAAAAGCACACACAAGTTGGCAGCTTCATTGCCATAATAAGACGTGCCACCCTTTCCCTTGGTTTCTTCTCCTTCCGTGCTTTGTTGGCAACTAAACTAATTTTTACCAATTATGCGCTATGTAAACCGAAGGGAAATTTCTTTAACTCCACAACTCTGCTCAAAAAAAGTTGGGCCTAGAAATTTGAGGTTAATATTGTCAAAAGGGTCATAACAGCCTTTTACATAAGTCCTCTGTTAAACTTGACTTTCAGAAAGCATATAAGCGTAGAATGGGATTCCCATGAGAAGATTTTGAAAGGTTTGATATGTCATCTTTAGGTTCATATGCTAGAGGTAGGCAGGTTCTCAGCAGCTTAAGCATTTGTAGCTACATGCATTGGTTGGTTTTGTTTGGTTCAGCCTGCTTTTGCATTTTATGATGCATAAGAACTTGGTGGCTTGCTGTTTTAAACAGTCTGCAGACTAAATGGCTGGAACCTTTTGCTGTTTGGTCCAACCAAATTACTGGTCTGTATGTATGGTGGGATTCAAACTGGCCCCTGCGTGGAGAGGGCCGGGGCCCGGGGGGGGGGGGAGTGATGGTTATCGTTTCAAAAGTTTAATGAAAAAAGTTCTATTTTTACCTCTTTTTCTCTCCTTCTTTGAGTTTGTGATGTAGCCAGAGTACACTGGAAGGTGGCTTGGAGAGTCATAGATATATGTTTTCCATTTTGCTCTATGCAGTCACAGAACAGTGGTTTAAAAGCCTATCTGCTGGGAGCCTTATTTGCTACTGCTTTATTTCTCATATGGCTAGCCTGACATAGGAGTTGAGACCAAAGTACTTCTTGATCAAGAACAGCAACAACATCATTACCCCAATGCCTACAAAGAGCCTTCTGCCCAAGCGAGATAAGGCAGGGGTAGGGGGTGAGATGTACGCTGCCTCAACTCAGCGGTTAAAGAAAGAAGGAGTCAGCTTTCTCGATCTCAGCCCCCAAAAAGGTGATTGATCAAGAAGGTCGTTACCCTGTGTTGCTATAACACATAGAGGCTGTTTCAATTGTCCCTGAAACTGAAGTACCAAAGTACTTCTTGATTGGCGTTACGAATTCTAACCTTTTTTTTTTATAGGAGTTAATTTGTTGTCTCTGAAGTTAGTTTTATTCTTGTTATATTTGTACGATTGTCTACTTCGCTAATAGCCATTTTACTAAGTCCTTGACTCTGCATAACCAAATTATCAAAGAGGGACTGTACAAACTATATTTTGCCGGGACCTTGCTATTAGTACAAATGTAGTATTACTTTTAGTACTTATATAGTAGTTTTTTTTGGTTTTAATTTTTTCATTTATATGTTTTTTCCAGCCAGTACTTGAAACCAAATGGACGACATAATAGTTATATTGTATAATTTTGTTATAGAAGTAAACCTCACCTCTTAAGTTAGCACTATCTGGTTATTGTGATTTTTGAATTTTGTCAAGTTGAGGTTCTGTTTGTTGATATTAAGACATATCTTTCATAATCAGGCACAGTCAGAAATTGGGAGGCCAATCCATGATGATTTACATTCTGTACTATCTGCAAAAAAGGGCATTGCATGTGAAACTGTCTATTCTGAATTCATGGAGATAGTCTCCATGTGCGGGGGACCAAATGAGAAGATGAGAGCTAATCGATTGTCAAAGCTTCTCAAGTAAGTTCTCACTTTCAGTAACTTAACCCCTTGCATAAAATACAATTGTGTCTAACTTGTTGGTGTTCTATTTATGCTTATTTTAAAGCAATCACGCTCTTCCTTTTTTCAGCTTGGTATACTTGATGTAGTAGGACTTATTTAGTGTGACAATAGAAAAATTCGGTCAAATATGTTAGGTGTAACACAAGTTACTGATGAGTGATGGCAGTTCTATTAAGGTTTGCTGGTGGAATGTGAAGCTCTAAGGAAACCCTGATTTGATTAGAAGGATTGGCAAAACGTAGGCGTTAATACCTGATAAAGTTGAAGAACGTGAATTATAGGATCTTCTAGAAGAGAAGAGTCACTTAGAGTATTAGTGTATGACGACCTGTCTAGCTCACCTTGGTCCTTGCTAATTATGTATTTTCGTTATGAATCTTATGATTACTTTTTTAATCAGCACAAAGCAAAACTTTTATGCTTTAGCTTTTACCAATTTTGCATGCCTGTGAGAGTGTCTTTGTTATACGCACATTAAGAAATAAGGAAGCGGAAAGTCGAAGGAAACTTGAGAGAGGGAAGAGCGGGACGGGGAGAGTACAACTAAACCTGATTGACTACTTGGAATTTATGTGAAATGAGAAAAACTAAAATCAAGTAAGAAATTAGGGAATATATAATCGGAATTTTGAGAAAGAAGTGGCAGAGACATAAACGAAGGGCAGATTAGAAAAAGAACAGTGCTATTGAAAACAAGATTTAGGATGAAATTAGGTCAAGATATATAGAGTTTATAATTCGAAAAGAATACAATTAATTGATATTTGCGACAATAGCCATAGATGACAGGGAAATCACAAGGGAAGAGTGGCGTAAAACAAATCTTGTTTACCAGGGCCTATTCCAATTCAGCTTTTGAATATGATTTCAGAATAGGGGATTTTGTACTGTTCCAAGTTGCACCTAAGTACTTATTACTTATTAGCATATTGGCGCATATTTATTACTTCCTGTATTTCAACCAATTCTTTACACTTTTCAAATTCCTCTTTATATATTTTGAAAAGTGTAAGGAATTGGTAGAAAAGAGAGTAGTTTTTAGTATATTGGAGCCAAATTGCATACTTGATCCACCCAATATTCTGATTAGGGTGTTTAATAAATAGCATATTCTGGTCCCATATGCTATTTGGAAAAAAGCAATTTGAAATTGCATTTTCGAATAGTATATAGCATTTTGTGGTCCAAAGACAACTTTGACCCTGAAATGGACTTGCATATGTTATATGGTATTTGCCAAGTAGGGCTACTGTAAGTCAAATTACACAATCTCGTAAGTACAACCTAGTAATTACCAAAAATTCCTATAGAAACCGGTTCATTTAATATGCTTATCAAGCCTCATAATCCGCTGAGTGATACTATCCTTTGACTTGCTATATGCCAACCCCAAGATTGGGCCTTTGTGATTTTAGAAGATTTTCTAAGGGCTTATGGATTCTCTTCTCTTATAAGGCTTGCAAACCTAAATAAGATTTTGATCTGGTTTGTGCAACATGTACCGTTTTGGTGAAGTTTACAATAGAACACAATCACAAAAAGTTTATTGAACATTCACCTAAAAAGTGCAAAGCAGTGTGTATATTTGAAAGCAAAAGCTATGATGTCAAGGAACTTCCACAATTGCCACGCCCCTTGCATAGAGCCCACTATAGTACTTTACTACTTTGGGTTCTTGGACTCGGCTATGAGCACTTGATAAGGGTATGTGTCTGAGTTTTAGACTTGGATAACATGTACGTCCTATTTGTCTGAGTATATGGTGTTCCGATAACATATAGAGTTATATTTCTGTTTTCTGTCTCAGTTACTTCCGTGCTGTTGATGTGAAGTTTGCCTCTGCTGTTTGGTTTTAGTATCTCAGAACGGTATGTGCTTGTGCACCTACTTTTTCGTGAATACTGACGGTTCTCTAGATGTAGTTACATTTGGGTGGGAAAATTGTATATCTTTGAGACCTTCTATCCCCAATCTTTCCTCTTATGCATGAAGTTTTAGATAGAAGCCTTCAGAGATACTATGATGAAGTTGAGATTTTGGAGACAGCCAAATGAATATGAATGATTGTGAATTTGTGATATCTGTGTGTGTGGTTTGCCTCTGACTGGTTAATGCTCTGTAGTCCCACTCTTGTAACTACCCTGACAAGAAATAGAGGAGGACAAATAGATTACTTGTAATAAAAGGAAACAACTTCTTCTGCTCTATTGATCAATAGTCGAGATTTTGGTCCCAAGGTTTCCTCCTGGTTCAGTGCTTAGGTGTAGGAAGTCTCCTGTGTCAGGGGAATCTTGTTGGTTCTAGAAATTAGTCGAGGTTGAACTTTGTTGTTGTCCAGTCTGCTTATAAGGGGTCCTGACACGGGAGCGAGGGCTAAAAACGAAAGTGTGCTTAATTCAGTTTCTCATGTTTTCAGAGTTGAGTTTTTTGAACCATATTCACTCAACTTTTAATATTTTGGTCTGAAACCAATTGGATAAGATGGCTTATTCAGGTAGCTTTTCATTGGGTACTCATGGGCCTCAAGGTGATAGTAAGTAGTTACGCTCGTTTTAAATTGGACTGTTTGGTTTGACTGTTTTAGGCCAGTTTACTTTGTTTTGTGTCCAATTATATTTGGAAGTGAGCATTGGACTTGTTTCAGTTCTGCATATCTTCAATACTTTTCTCTAAGATTAAATAGAGTTCAGTTCATTAATGATTTCCATGCTGTAGTAGGACTAATAATAATATAGAATTGGCTGGAATTTACCAGAACAACCAAATTTGTGCACAGTTTGCAGGACGTGGATAACGGAAGTTTCATTATTGTTTTAGGAGTTTTATGTTTAGGGGGTTTCTGAAGTCCATTAGGAGTCTACATGTCGTGGCTTTTGTAGTCCTATTCAAAGGTCATTTGCACATTATTTGGCAGTCACCGAATTAAACTTTGTGTTAACAAACCAGAAATTTCGACCCTTACACTTGTGTGTTTAGGATCTAAAATATCAACCAAACTTTGTTAAATTTTGTAGTGGGACTCCTTGCATTGTTTATGGTGTTTGTAGCTCGGGCTTGGTGGTGTGTCTCCTTTAGAGTGTTTTTTTTTTTTTTTTTTTTTAAAGTTCCTTTAGGGTGCCTTTTATAACCTTTGTTTTCGTCCTAATCAGTTCTTGATTAAGATTTAAGATCTTGGAAGTGTTTTTCGGATCTTGTTACTGCTATCACTATCAAAATAGCAAATGCTAGACTGATGCATTTACTGCTTTTTTGGTCTGGTTTATTGATGCATTTGTTTGTTTACTTTCTTACTTCTCTCTGCATATAGAAGAAATGGCCTATGCTTTTGAGGTGCAACTTGTGTCTTCAAAATAATCTGTTTATTCTTTAGCTATGGGCTCATGAAATTGTTGTTGCGCTTGTATATGACTTCGGAAATTAGATGAAAGTATCACCTATCTGCATGTAGTTGGAGATTCGCCTATAGGAGTTAAAAAATGATGGCAGATATAGTTTATGTTAGGCATCTAAGCTCATCAATGACATGATGGTCCTAGCTCTGGAGCTAAGACGAGAAATAGGGCCGTTATTTTGTAGATTTTGAAATAAATTGAACTAAATTTGAGAAAGTGTCAGTTTGGTTGGAAGGTTCATCAGGTTAAATATGATGTAAAGCAGGTGTAACACATCTGGAAAAATCTTGCTATATCAGCATGGTCTTCACTGCATTGAACTCTTCGGCTCTTCCATAAGTGTCTCCTGTCGGGGATTTATTTTAATTAATGGCTGAAATCATTTAAACAGGATCGTCCCTGATAGTCCTTCACTGCGCATGACGTCCCTCCCAACTACCAGGAAGCTGGCTTTGAAGAACAAGGTTACCTTCGGCACTGGAGATTACTGGGGTGCTCCAACTTTGACAGCAAACATGGGGTTTGTGAGAGCGGTCTCCCAGACAGGAATGCCTCTCTTTACCATCGAACATAGATCCCGGGCACTTATTGGTGACTAGAATGTTTGTGCTAATATTAGAGACAATTGTAACATCGTGTTCTGTGCCCTCCTAAATCGTTTGTTGGAAAATTCCATGGATCCACAATGCTGTGATCCCAAGTATAACATCCGATGTGTAAATACGTTCATGTTTTGTTCAGAATGTACAATGGCACAGGTGGCTGTGTTTATAGGCGAATGATTAATAAGAAAGGGAGTTGCTGCCTTCCCTCTCTCTTAATTTGTCTCTCATTTATTCCCAAAGTAATCATGTTTGTGGTACACTTCTTCCGATTAAGAAAATCCTGCTGTATCGCCTGCATGGGGTTGATAATCACTTCAAATAAAAACAACTGGTAATTGGTATTCTAAATGCCTTGTTGTAGCAACAG